>CALSCO010000574.1:0-26894 GCA_943704415.1 Parvularia atlantis | reverse complement strand
GCGCGCGACAGGGCGGCCCGCGTTCCACGTGTTTAGGCGCACTTGAACGTCCACGGGTAGCCCTCGAACGGGCGGAACATGCGGAAGAAGTAGCGCGTGGCCAGCCCCCAGTCGCCGAAGGGCGAGATGAAGGGGAAGATGAGGTAGTAGACGAGCGCGTACTTCCATATGCCCAGGTAGTACTTTGTTGTGCGCGCGCGAGCGCACGGCGGGCCACGTCAGCGAGCGCAAGGCCACGAGGGGCCGCGCGGGCGCCGCACCAGCCCGCCAAACCACAGCGCGAGCATCGGGTAGATCTCGATGTAGTTGGGGATCACCGGCGGCTTGTGCTTGGCCTTCTGCTTGCTGCGCTCGAGCTCAACCAGGTCCGTCTCCTGTGTCAGCACGCGCGGCGCGCGTCAGCCCGTGCTTTCAGCCCGCGCCGTGCACGTCGGCAGCAGCAGCGCGGGGGTGCAGCCGACAGCGCTGCACACACCGAGTACGTGCGCAGCGTCTCGGTCTTGTTGGGCCGGCTCGGCGCGCCCACGCTCGCGTCCGCCATGGTCACGACGATGTGTCGGTGACGAAACGTGACAGCTGACCGTGCCACGTGACCCGAAAGGCCACGTGCTCGGCGTCTCAGTCACAACACATCGCACTTCCCCAAGGCGTCAGATGGGCGCGCTCGTGTCGACGGCGGCCGCGGTCGGCGCGGCCGCGCTCGCGCTGCTCGTAGCGCTCGTGGGCCTCGGTGGGAGCAACCGCGACGCGCTGCCGCCGTGCGTTCACACGTGCGACAACGACGACGCGCTCGCTCGCTGAGACGGGCGCACGTGCGGCAGCGGCCAGCAGCGCTACTTCGTGCCCGCGCCCAAGTTCTTCTGGTACCTGGCGCTGCTCAACCGGCTGGGTACGCGCCTCGAGGCCGTGCTGGGCGTGCGGCTGCTGTCGTTCGAGCCGCAGTGCGTCGCCGTCTTCATATGCCCAGGCCGGTGACTCACGTGCTGCGGGCAGGACTTACATCGACATCGGCAAGAGCGCCACGCCCGCGGGCGCCGAGAAGCCCTTTGGCCCGCAGGACGAATTCCAGCGCGGGCTGCGCCTCGCCGTGCACGGTCTCGCGGGCGCGCCGACGTCGGTCATCGGCCGGGTCATCCTGCGCTTCATGATCCCGCGCCTGATGGCGGCGCGGTGCGGGCGCCCGCGCTGGCGCCTGCACATCTGACGCGCGCACATCGCGCATACTGTAGCAAGAACGTGATGCAGTACGTCGTCGAGCACCCAGAGATCACGCAGGTGCACGCCGCCCCCGCGCGCCGTCGGATGCGTTTGCCGCTCATGCGCGCCGCGCAGATCAAGATCCAAGCGCCTGTCATCGTCTTTGGCCTGCCGCGCACGGGCTCGACGCTGCTGTACCACCTGCTTGCGGAGGACCCGAACACGCGCGCGCCGCAGTTCTGGGAGATGTACCACTCGTCGGACCCGATGCCGCCCGCGACCAAGTGCGTTGCGCGCGGCCGGGCGACGGCGTGCGCGGCGTGCTGCTGCTGACGTGCCGCCGTCAGGGAGGAGTTTGCGACACACCCGCGCCGCGCCGCCGTCAAGAAGCGCCTGCTCGCGCTCGACGACCTTGCGCCGGGCATGGTCGCGGAGATGTCCAAGTCGCACGTGATGGACGCCGACCAGGTGCCGCTGGCACTGCCCGCGGCCCGCTACCGCCGTGCCCCCTGATAGCGAGCACCGCGCAGATCGACGAGGAGCTCGTGTTCCTGATGCAGCAGATGTTCCTGGCCAACTTCCTGACAATGTGCGGGCCAGGCGAGTACCTCGACTGGGCACTGCAGGCCGACAACAAGAAGTTCATCTACCTGTACATGCTGCGCTTCATCCAGGCCCTGCATTCGGCCAACCCGCCCAAGGCGAGCGGGCGCGCGCGCGCGCGCACTACGTGCCGCTCGCCTGACCGGCAGCGCCTCGCAGAAGCACTGGACGCTCAAGTCGCCCATGCACGCGCTCTTCATTGGCACGCTGCTCGAGACCTTCCCGGACGCGCGCATCGTCACGACGCACCGGTGTGGCGCGCGGCCCCGCGCGGCGTGCACGCACGCGGGCTCATGCGCCGCGCGCGCAGCGACCTCGCCAACGTTGTGCCGTCGCTGTGCAAGTACTTTGAGAATATGTCGTCGTATTTCCTCGAGGACTACAAGCTCGATCGGCGCATCTTTGGCCGGGTAAGGCGTGGCATGGAGAGCTGCGCGCTGTGTGGACTGACGAGCGGGGCGCTTAGATCATCTTGCATATCGCCGAGACTATCACGGCGCGCATGAAGGCGTTCCGGGCGCAGCACGCCGACAAGAAGCAGTTCCTCGACGTCAAGTACGAGGACCTGATCAAGGATCAGATCGGCACGGTCAAGCGGGTGCGCCGCGCCCGCGCGGGCGGTCGCGTTCGCCGACACCAGCTGCGCGCGCAGATTTACGACCACTTTGGCATGGACTTCACGCCCGAGTACGAGCACAAGCTGCGTGAGTACATCAAGAACAACCCGCAGGGCAAGCACGGGCGAGCGCAGTACGAGGTGCATGCGGCCGCGCGCGAGCAGCGGTGTGGGGGCGCTGACGCGATGTGTGCGCGACGCAGGCCGAGGACTACGGCCTCAACCCGGACAAGCTGCGCGAGCAGTTCAAGGACTACGCGCAGACGTATCTGTGAGCGGCACCTGCTTTGTCTTGCGCTTGCACGCCATGGTGCCGTTGTGCTCCAGAAGTGGCACAAAGCAACAACAACAAAAAAAAAGCAGCGCGCTATGACACAGGCTCGTCTGGCAGCTGCAGACGGATCGACACAGCGATGTCGACGACGCGCCTGCGGGTGCACGCGCGTGAGCAGGCGTGCCGGCGCCCGTCGCCGCACCACACCGCGTGTACAGCACCGTCGTCTTGGTCGCCTGCTCGATCTGCGCGGTGCGCGCGTCCGTCGCGTCCATCGTGTCCTTGAACTGCGCGCGCGCGTGTCCCGTGAGAGCGCTCCACGGCGCACGGTCGCACCGCTGCGCGCACCATCGTAAACAGGGCCGTGACTTGCGTGTCCAGGTCGTCCATGGCGAACGCAAACAGGCTCGCCGACTCGTGGCGCAGGTCGCGGCAGATAAAGTCAAGGATGCGGCTGTACTTGAGCACGCGCCAGCCGTTGCGCAGCGCGTGAACGGCGTTCTGGTGCTCGTTGAACGTCCACCGCCAGCGCGTCTCGGTCGTGTCGCTCTGCAGCAGGTCGAATGCGAGGGCCTTGCTCCCCAGCTCGCTGCGCTGCTGCCTCTGTGCGCCGACGAGGCGTCAGGCACGGGCACGACTGCGCGGGCCACGGCGACGTGCCTCAAGGGCGCCGATGCGGTCAAAAACGTCGACCGCCTCGCGGTACAGGTTGAACTGGCGCATGTCCTTCACGTCGAGGTCCGGGCTGGCGAGCGTGCGCGTCGAATGAGCTGCCGGGGACGTGCGCGATCGCGGGACACGGACTTGGTCTGCTTGGCGCTGATGCGGATGTGCTCGTCGCAGTTGTGCCGCCAGTCGGTGACGTTGGCGGGGCGGATCCACATGCACTGCCAGCAATAGCTCGTCTTGCACCGGATGCACTGTAAGGCCGTTAGCACCGTGCGGATCGAGCGAGCGAACGCGGGCACGCACCAGGTGGTGCAGGCACCCGCCGTTCTTCTCGATCGGGATCTGCGCACAAGCGACGCCCTGAGCGACGGCAGCGACGGCGGGTGCGGCACGCACGCTGCACTTGGGGCACGGCTTGGTCGTCGAGCGGATCGCGCGCAGACTGCTGCGGTCGTTGTTGAACATCTTGGTCCACCACTCGAGCTGGCTGCACGAGAGCGGCGCGTGGCTCTCGACGCCGCACCTGGCGCAGCACGCACGGCCCGTCAGCACGCGAGCCGACCAGCGCAGACGCGGGCGCACTTGAAGCAGAATTCGAAGCCGCAGCGGCAGCGCACGTGCGACACGTGCGAGAAGCCGCCACTGAGCACGACCGCGTACGGGCACCCGGGGGCGGGGCACCAGCGCACGTCCCTGCGCCCCGTCACAAACTGCGCGGCGCAAGCGCGCTTGACGCGGTCGACGAGGGCCGTGTCGCCGACGCGCGCGACAAACTCGGGCGAGACGAGCTCGCTGCACCCGGTGGCGACGCACGCGGGCACCTGCGCGCACCAGCGCGTGAGCACGGCACACACGGCACGGACGTGCACGCGCGCACTTTGCCGCTTGTCAGGCTCGCCTCGACGTGCCGCCGCCAGCAGTCGCCGCAGGCCTCGTGCCACTCGCCGTCGGCGCAGCCGTCTGGCCGCAGGCCGCGCGTGTCGGGCGCGTAGTCGCTGCCGCAGATCGGGCACTGCTCGAGGGCGGATGTCGGTGCGGGCGCGGCTGCGGCTGCTGTCGTGGTAATCGGCGCTGACGCGGGCTCGTCCGCCGCAACAGACTGCGCCAGCAGCAGCTGCTCAACGTCCCAGCCGTGCGCAACGCAGAGCGCGCGCGCGTCGGTGCGAGCAACGCCGAGGATGCCGGCGACGTGCTCGACCGCGGCCTCCTGCCGCGCGCGGATGTCGTCCGCGCTCAGCGCCTCGACGCCCTCGTCCGGGTCGGCGGCCAGCAGCGCGCGCACGTCCGGCCGCTCGTCGTCCTCCGGCGGCTCCTCGCGGAACAGCGCGTCGTCGGCGTCGTCGGCGTCGTCGGCCGCCGCGCCCCACTCGTCGTCGTCGTCGTCGTCGCCCGCGGCCGTGCGACACCGCCGCGGCGCCTTGGCCTTCGCCGCTGTCACGCACGTCGCGGCAGGTGCCGCCAAAGAGGGAGGAGCCCGTGCCTTGCGCCCGCGCGGGGACCGCTGCAGCGCCTCGCCCACGCGGCGCAGTGCCGACGCGTAGCCCATTCGCGGTGCGGCTGGTGGTGCGACGGGCGCGGCCGCGGCGCCGTGGTGCTTTTTGACCTTGTCTTCATCGAATGTGATCGCGTCACTGAGAGCCCGATCGGTGCGCGACACGCACTGCGGCTCACTTGTCGTCGTTCGAGAGCTGCGCAATGGCCATGAGCAGCTTGCGCCGGTGGCCGAGCTTGCTGATGCCCAGCTGCAGCCCGCGCGCGCGGGTCAGTCTGGAGCGCGCGCCACGCAGGCAGTGCGCGCGACGCACCTTCACCAGGTCCTCGTCGGTCAGCGTCCGAAGCACGTCGGGGTCGTCCAGGCCCTCGTTCTGCAGCAGCCACAGGTGGTCGCTCAGCCCGAACGCCCGCAGGAACGCCTCGAGCGAGAAGCCGCTGTCGTTGTCGACCCCGTCGGCCTTGCGCGGCGCGTCCGGCGCTGGCGGTGGCGTTGGCGCGGCGGCCTTGCGTGCGGGCGCCGGCGGTGCTACCGGCGCCGGTGGTGGTGCTGCTGCTCTGAGCGCGGGCGCCGGTGGTGCAGCAGGTGCAGGCGGGGGTGCTGCGGCCTTGACGGCCGTGGGCACCGTTGTTGGTGCTGCTGCATTGACGGCCTCGGGTGCGGGCGCGGGCGCGGGAGCCGGAGCGGGCGCGGGCGCGGGCGCCGGCGCGGCCTCGGGCAGCGGAGCAGGCTTCGGCGTGAGCACGACGTCGGTTGCCGCCGCGCTGCGTGGCCCGGCGCTGCCCTCCGTCTGCTCGTCCTCGCCCTCTGCCTGCTCGTCCTTGTCCTCGTCCTCGCCCTCATCGTCACCCTCGCTCTCGTCCTCGTCCTCGCTCTCGTCCTCATCCTCGTCCTCGTCCTCGTCGCTGTTGAAGGCGACGAGGGTGTAGTCGCTGCCAAGCTGCTCCTGCAACGCCGCAATGTGCGCCCGCCGCTCCTGCACGCGCTCGGTCAAAAAGTCGCTGAGGAGCGCCAGATCCTGCTTGTCCGTCGCGGTCTCGTCCATCTCACTCTCGTCCGCGTCCGAGTCGTCCGGCGGCGCAAACAGCTCAAGCGCTTTGGTAGCGGCAGGCGTGGCGCGCGACTCATGGAACTCCTTCTCGCGCTTGACTGCAGCCGCGATGGGGCAGTGAGCACGCGTGGCGGCAAGAGCCGCGAGCGAGCGTCAACGCACTCGCCACGCGCTCGAGGCGCTTCTCCACGGCGCGCCGCATGCGCTCCTCCTGCTGCTCGCGGCGCGCACGGTCCTCGGCCGACTCGACGTACGGTTGCGCCTCGACTGCCACGTCGGGCTGGCGGGGTTGCGCGTGAGCAAGTCGCTCGTTCGCGCGTGTTTTTCCCCGTCCGCTGCACGCACCACGTCGTCGTAATCGAAGCGGTAGAAGACGTCCTTGGCCTTCAGCTTGGCAAACTTCTCCTTGCTGGTGCGCCACTTGCGCGGGAACGCCGGCCGCGCGCGCTCAAAGCTGGCGATCTTGGTCAGGTCGAGGCTGTCGAACTCGAACGGGTCGCCCTCGAGCGCGGCCGTCATGAGCCGCTCGAGCACGGCCACGGCCTCCCTCTGGTTCGACGCCTGGTCCGGGTGCAGCTCAGTCGAGATCGTGAGGATGTCGCGGTTGAGATCGTAGCGCTTGCCCGAGAGGTACTGTGCGGCCGAGCGGGTGTCGGCGGTGGCGCCGCAGCGATCGGCTGCGCACCTTGAGCTTGGCGCGGGCCTCACGAGGGATTGGCAGGTCGCTCACCTTGACCTCCATCTTGACGCGGTTCGTGCCGGCCGTCTGCGGGCGCTGCTGTCAGGCCCGCGCGCAAGGCCGGCTGTGTGCAGCGCGCGCACCCACGACATGTGCGGTGGCCCGGGCACGAGCTCGCGCGAGACGGTGAAGCGGAGGGCGTGCTTGGTCTTGCGCGGGTGCTCGAACTTTTGCGCAAACTCTGCGCGTGGGCGCGTGAGCGGCACACATGTCGGGCGGTGCACGGGCGCACGCACCGCGCAGGACGGGCGCGTCTTTGACGATGAGCGAGACGAGCTGCGCGTTGTACAGTTCGAGAAAGTGGCGGTACTCGTCCTCGAGGTTCGTGCCGAACGGGCGCATGAACGTGCGCGGGCTGCCGTCTGCAGCGTCCATCAGCGGGGCGAGGCGCAGCGGGCGGACGGCGCGCGCCTGGCCCGAAGCGTAGGCGCTCGGGAATGCGCTCCATGTCGGGGTCGATGTCGGCGTGCGCTGGGTTGAATGTGACCGTGTTGAGCATGCGCCAGTCCTTGACGTCCTCCAGCTGGTCGGGCGCGAGGCCCTCGGTCTTGGGCAGGCCCGTGCGCCGGTCGAGCGTGACCTGCGCCCGCGAGGAAAAAGAACGGCCATCAGCGCGAACGCACGCACGGCCGTGCGCGGCGGCGCGCACCTCGTCCTCAGGGTCGTCGCGCAGCTCCGCGGTCGAGTCCTCCTCCACCGCCAGCGGGCCGTACAGCCGCTTGCGCCGGGCAACCTCGCGCGAGGCCGCGCGCTCGTTCGCGAGCACGGTCTTGTCGGGGATGTCGAGCATGCTGCGCGGCGCGGCCGTCAGCTCTCGCGCCTGCGCGCACGTGCGCCACCGCAAGGCCACACACCTGAGCATCCGCGGCGTCATGCGCCGCGACGTGTGCCGCCGCGCCGTGAGCAGCGCGACGGGCGCCGCCGGCGGCGGTCTTCGCGCCACGAGCCGCGCGACCACGGCCATGGCTGCGCACGCGGGCGGCGGGCGTCACGTGCAGACGGTTACGGATTCAAACGTGCCAGGACATGGAGCAGCAGGACGAGAACGCGACGCCCGCGCGCGCGCCCGCGCAGCCGGCCGCCGCGAACGACGACGCGGCCCGCCGCCGCCAGATGCTTGACGACTGGAAGCAGGGCAAGCGCCCCGCTACAACGCCCACGCCCGCTGCAACGCCCGCCACCGTCGCCCCCACGCCGCGCACGCCCGTCCACGCCGCGCCCGCCAAGCCGTCCGCCGCGGCCGCGGCCGCGCACACGGCGCCGTTCGCGCGCACCACGGCGTCGTTCTCGGCCGCCAATGCACTGCTCGCGACGCCGCGCGAGCCCGTCACGCCCACGGCCAAGCTCGCGCAGCGCGTGCGCTCGCTCGCCGGCCAGCAAAACAGCCCCGCCGTCAAGCTCGGCCAGCGCGTGCAGGCGCTGCGGTGCGTTTGGGCCGATGCACACACACACACACACACACACACACAGGCGACTCGCACGACTGAGCACACGCGCGTGTGACGGCCAGGGAGATGCACAACGCGCACAAGCAGACGCAGCTCGACACGCTCGCGCTCGCCATCGACCTCCCGCGCATCCTCGCGGCCGTCTCGCCACCGAGGCGCCTGTTTGACGACAGCGCGAGTGCGCTCTCGCCCTCGACGAGCCCGGCCCACGAGCCTGCGCCGATCGCCGCGCCCGCTGCGCCCGTCGCGCGCACAACGCACCTCAAGCCGGCCGCGCCGACGGCCCCGCGCCTCGAGGGCCTGTACTGGCTGCGCGTCGCCGGCACGGGCGAGAAGACGCTGCACTACGCTGTGCCGCGCGGCCGCCCGCTGATCCGCCGGGCCGTGGCCGCAGGCCTGTTCACGCTGCAGACGGCCGCCGACCTCGTCAAGGTGAGCGCGCGACGTTCTGCCGCGTGTGGCACGGCCTGATCGCACCGGCGCAGACGGGCGAGATTGAAGCCGCGCGCGCCGTGTTTGCGTGCCTCGAGGCCAACAGCGCCCTGCAGACGAGCGCGCACTTCTGGATCGCGCGCGCCTACTTTGAGGAGTTGCACGGCGACCCGCAGCGCGTTTCGGCCCTGTACGACGCCGCGCGCGCGGCCCAGGCCACGCCGGCCGCCGACCTCGCGCAGGGACTGCACTGGTTCCATCTGCGCGCGAGCGAATGCACCAAGTTCGACGAGCCCGTGCTGCGCGTGCCGCCGACGTCGCCCGTGATGGACCGCGCGCCGGTCAGCCGCATGCTCGACTTTGGCGAGGCGCGCGCGTGCCTGCGGCCTCCTGGGTCGCACCTGCGGCTGATGACTCACGCAGGCTGACCTCTCTCCCGCCGGCTCGGTCGAGACCGTGTCGCCGCTGGGCCTGCTGCCGGCGCTCGAGGGCACGCTCGCGCGGCTCAACCTGCAGGACGACATACCCGTGAGCGCCGACGACCTCACGGGCCGCGTGTCGCTCGGCGGCCACTTTGCGAGCAACCTGTCGCTCGACAGGTGCCGTGTCCACGCGCGGTATGGGCCGTGCTGCGTCTCACCGGCGCAACGACGCGCCGCGGCAGCCAAACACCGAGCCCGCTCAAACTCAGCGATGACGCCGCGCGCAACGTCGGTGAGGAGCTGACGCCGCGGGCTGTGCGCAAGCCCGCGCAGACCCGGCGCGCGCACGTCGAGTCGACGCAGCCGCTGCTAGAGACGTCGCGCGTTCGTCTAGCGTCGATCACGCCCGGCCGCAAGATGCGGTGCGCCCGCCTGCGTGCGCTCGCTCGCTGGTCCTGAGCGCACGTCGACGCAGCGAGGCGCTCGGCATGGTCGATGCGGCCGATCTCGCCTCGCGCGGTGACGAGCAGGCGCTCAACCCGGACGTCATCGTCACGCCCGTGCGCCGCTCGACACGTACGCCGTCGCGCCCGCGACCGGACGTGCTGCAGCCGCCGTACGTGCCTGCTCACGCTGGCCCTGCCCGTCGCGCTGACCGGACGCTCGTCACCCAGGACCTCCGAGTTTGACTCGATCAGCGCGCTCAGGAACACACGCTTCGCCTACGTGCCCAACCCGGCGCTGAGCAACCCGGCGCTGATGGGGTCGACGCCCCGGCCGACCAGCGAGGGCTACGCCACGCCGCGGCCTGCACGGCGCACGGAGAGCGACGTGGACGCGCTCGCCAGCACCTTCGCCTCGCAGAACAAGAGCGGCAAGCGAGCGCCGCGCGTGCGTCTCGACGCCCTGTTGTGGTCGACGCTGGACAGCGACGCCAGCGCGCCGCAGCCACCGAGCGACAAGGAGGCGTGACGCTATGCAGTGACTTGTCGCTGTCTGTGACCTTTCTGAGCCTTCTATCGCAGCTGCGCGCGCGCAACACCACACAGTCAGAAGCAGCTCACTGGACGCTCAGATCTCGCCCATCATGAACGCGCGCATGATCTCGGGCGCGCTCGTGTCGAAGCCGACGACGTCGAGCATGCCCGGGTCGGTCGGGTCCGCGATTGAGAAGCCGCTGGACGACAGGCCGACGACGATGAGCCGCGCGTGCGGGCGCCGCCGCTGCTCGCGGTACTGGCGCAGCGCCTCGACCGGCTGCACGCTGCCAGCCCACGTCTCCGAGTCGGTGTAGACGATGAACGTGTCCACGTCGACGTGGTTCTCGAGCGCCCACAGCATTGGCAGGGAGCAGTCTGTGCGACCAAAGGGGATCTGCAACGAGCACTCAATGTTGGCGGCCAGTTCACTCGCGCGCAGGTCGACGCCGTAGTCGCGCAGCTGCACGAGCCGGTCCGAGAACGCGAGGGCGTGGCACACGGGCTCGGTGCGGGCCGTGACCATGGCGAGGGCGACCGAGGCGTCGCGGCACGAGAGAAACGAGCTGCCGAGGACGGGCATCGACATGCTACCGGAGACGTCCAGCGCCACGAGCACGCTCTGGCCCGTCGGCTGGACCGCGCCGAACGAGAGGTAGAAGGCGTTGTCGAGGGCCTTGGCGACGTCGGCCACGGGCTCCCACGCGAGCCCCCCGCGCTCGCCTCGGCCGCGCTCGTACATGCGCAGGGCCGTGAGGACGTGGTACGGGTGCAGGCGCGAGGCGCGGATCAGGTCGGCGTCGTTGAGCCGCGCCACGACCGTGTCGAGCGCGCCCTTGTCCGCAAACAGGCCGACCTTGGTCATCCGATTGAGGTTACGCAGGGTCGCCTGCAGCGGCATGTTGCCCAGCAGCGCCGCCCAGACCTCGACCGTGTTGAGGCTCAGGTTGGGCAAGTGCTCGTGCGCGAGGCAGTGGCGGTGCGCGAGGTCCACAACGGTGCGCACGTCGAGCTTGTCGGGCGTGTTCATGCAGCGCAGCTGCTCGACGGCCCACAGCAGCTCGGCGCACTTGGTGAGCTCGTCGTCGTCGGCGGCGGCGTTGGCAGAGTCGACGGCGGGCACGCCTTCCTCGACTGGCTGCGCGGGCTCGGGCTCGCTCGCGTCGGCGGCGAGGGCGACGGGCCCCTTGGCGAGGTAGCGCAGGACGAGCTGGCTGGCGGGCCGGTGGCGCGCCTGGGGCGCCTTGCCCGGCTTGCAGTGCGCGAGGCGGAGCAGGTCACGGTGGGTCCATCCGACGCGGTTGCGGTACTTGGTCGCGGCGAAGGCGAGTGATGACGGCGCCTTGCTGAGGTACCACAGCCCGACCGCGCGGCGCATGCCGCGGCCCCAGCCGGTCGAGCCCGGGCTGACCTTTTCGCAGAAGCCGACAAAGGTGAAGAGGTGCGTCGGGATGCGGCAGATGTCGGCCACGGCGGCGTACGCGGCCGCGCGCGTGGCCTCGTCGCCGCGCCGGCAGCACATCGCGAGGCAGAACAGCAGCGGCTCCTGCTTGGCGGCGCGCCCGGCCAGGGAACACTCGGTCAGCTCGCGCACGACGGCCGCACCCTCGCCGTGCTGCAGCAGGCGCAGCACCGCGGCCTCGTTCGTCAGCGAAAAGTCGCTGTGCCCGCGGCGCGGCGCGTAGATGCTCGTCTCGACGCCGAGGATGAGGAACCGGCGCAGGCGCTTCCAGTCGTCGACGGCGAAGCCGAGGCCGCCGGCGTTGTTGCGCACCATCGTCGTCGTCATGTTTGGCGTGGCTGGGACGCAGCCGGCAAGGGCTTAAGACCGCGCCGAGCGCGGCTTGCCTGGTTCGCTTGGCAAGCAGGCTGTCATGTTTTCCGCCATGCTGACGCCCCGGTGATACTGCGAGCTGCGCCCGTGATGCCCGCGACCACGGCTCACGCGGCGCACGCGCGTCTCAGCTTTGAGCTCGCGCAGGACGATGCGGCCGTGACGGTGACGCTGCACGTGCCGTACGTCAAGGCGAGCGAGGCCGACATCCACATCGACGGTGACGTTTTCCAGTGCCACATCCGGCCGTACTTCCTGCGGCTGCACCTGCCCGGCCGGCTCGTCGAGGACGGGCGCGAGACGGCGCGGTACAACGTCGCGGCAGGCGACCTCGTCGTGCGCGTGCCCAAGGAGACGCCCGGCGAGGTCTTCCCAGACCTCGATCTGCACAGCAAGCTGCTCGCGCGCCGCAGTCCGCGGGCGCCGCCGCAGCCACGCGCGGGGATTGAGGTGCTCGCCTCGCACGACAACGACGGCACCCGCAGCGAGGGCGAGGGCGACGAGGACGACTCCGAGTGGGAGCTGCCGCAGGAGGAGATGCCGCCGCCAGAGAAGGTGCGCCGCCGCTCGCCGTGCAAGTACGCGCTTCTGACTGCGCGGCCAGTTGCTGTCGGGTAGTGGCGATCCGTACGGCTTTGCGCAACAGACGCGCGGCTTTGTGGCGCAGCTGGGCGACGAGCTGATCGACGTTGTGCTGGTGCCCGACGCGGACAAGATGACGGCGCAGGAGCGGCGCGCGCTGCGCGTGCAGCAGGAGGACGCCAAGTTTAACCAGGAACACTACATGTTTGCACGCGCGCGAGACCCGAGGCGTCTGGCTGAGCAGGTGCACGCGGCGCGCAGGGCAGATCTGGTCGACACCGACACGATCCACGCCGTGCTCACGTTCACGACCAAGTGGCAGGAGCTGCATCGGCGGCACCGGCCGGTCAGGCCTGCCGCGAGCGTGCCTGCGCCGGCGGACGACGGGCACTCGCTGATCGCGCGTCTAAAGCAGGTGTGCGCCCGTCTTGTGTGCGTCGTGATTTGACGTGCGCGCGCGCGCGTGCCCAGGCATCGCTGGCGCCGTCGACGACGTTCAAATTTGCGCTCAAGGTCGAGCCGCCACGCACGGCCGAGCCCGCTACTGCTGCGAGCGCGTTCAAGTTTGTGCTGCCGTCCGGTCTACCACAGCCGCCGTCGGCACCGCAGCCGGCCGACGCGCAGGGCTACGTGCTCACGCGCGACGAGACGGAGAAGCTGCGCGACCTGCCGCGGCGCGAGTGTGCGTGCGCCTTTCGCGACGTGCTGGCGAGGCTGACCGCGCGCCTCAGACCTCGTCGACGACCCGCGCTCGATCTACTTCGGCCTGGTCGACCTGCTGTTTGCGTACCTGTACGACCTGCGCACGACCGAGGGCGAGCACACGAGCGAGTCGGGCTGGACGATCAACCGCCTGAGCGCGACGCTGTCGTGCCTCGAGGTGCGCGGCGTGCCGGCTGCGTGCATGTGTGTTCACGCCGGGGCGCAGACGTACCGCTCGCTGCGCGACGTGCTCGTGACATGCTACCGGCGCGCGCTGGCGTACCCGCTGCACCGCAACTGGAAGCTCTGCGTGCGCGTGCACCGCGACGTGATCGAGGTGCGCGTCTTCGTCGAGTGATCGTGCGCACCCGTGATGCTTAGATCGCGCGCAGGTGCTGCAGCTCGGGCGCCGCGCCGTGCTCAGCTGCCTGCTCGCTATGAAGCACCTGCTCGACCGCGACGAGCAGCGGCACTACCTCTGCCGGCTCTACGTGGACGACTACTGCGTGTGGGTGCAGCACGCGAGCGACGCGCGCGTGGCCTCGCTGGCCGACGAGACGGCGCGCACGCGCCTCGGCAAGGGCGAGATCGGCTGGCCCCTGCGCGCGCTTGAAGCGGCGATTGTTGATCATGAGCAGTCATGATCTCCAAGATTAAATCGAAACTTCGAGAAGATTCGGCCGTCTTCCTCAACCTCCTTCGTGCCTCGGTCGCCTTTGCTGGCGCGCGGCCGCACGGCGCCGCGGGGGTGGGTGGGCTGCGCCGTGGTTGGTGGCCGCGGGCGTGGAGGATTTGGCGGGACCCGAGGGTGGGCGGGCCTCTGGGAGGGCGCGGCGTGCGCGCGTTGCGCAACCTCGCGGTGGAGGGAGCAAGGGCCATGCGGATTCGCGTCGCATCGCGCCTCTCTCTCTCTCTCTCTCTCTCTCTCTCTCTCTCTCTCTCTCGCTCACGGCTCATGACGCGCGCGCCGCACAGGACCCGGCGCAGCGCGTGGCAGCTTCGTCGAGGCGACACGACACCGCACGCCGCACGCCGCACGCCGCACGCCGCCGCACAGAGCTCAAATAAGCCGCCACGACGCCGCAACACCGCGCCGCGCGCGCCGCCGCCCTCCTCCCCGCCTTGCCGCACGCACATGGAGGCGCCGAAAGTGTGAGCGGGGCCCGCGCCCGCCCGTCTGCACACGCCAAGGCTCGCCCCGACGAGACGCCGCGCGTCGTCCCCTCCGCCCCGACCGTCTTCCCCGACATCTTCCCCGACACCCCCTCGGCGCAGGTGCGCGCCGTGCGGCCCTGTCCCTCGCCCCTCGCTGACCCGCCACCCTGGCGCCAGCACCCGCTGCACCTGCCCTGCGCACTGGCCCAAGCGACCGCCGCAGCCATGGGCGCTAACTACTAGTGCGTCGCGCACGGGGCCCCTGCGTGGCCGGCTCGCTCACGGTGGCGCGCCGCAGCCACGACAATGAGCACCAACCGCAGTCCGTGGCAGGCGGCGACGAGGAGCGCCGCGGACAGGGTATGCTCATGCTCGCCAACTTTATCAGCAACGCGCTGGACGAGCGCCGCGCGGTGCGTCTGTGCGCTCGCGGTGCCGCCGCGTTGTGTGTGCGCTGAGTTGCGGCGCAGGGCGAGAGCCCCAACTACACCTTCATCCTGCAGAGCCTGAGCGGCGAGACGTCGGCGGTCGTGCTGAAGCGGTGGCTGCGCGCGCTCACGCAGTGCGTCTCGCAAATCACGCGCGAGAACTTTGAGGTGCGCTCGGCCGTCGCCGCGACGCGTTCGTGCCTGACATGCGTGGCCCGGGTGTGTGACATGCAGGTCGTCGATGCCGTGCTGGCCATGCCATGGACGCTCCGCGACACCGTGTTCGCCAACGTGTACATGGACTTTGTCGAGAACCTGCTGTCGGCCAACGCCTACTACACTGCGCCGGCGATTCACATGCTCGTGCTCAACATGACGTACCGTGCGTCGCGCCGCTGGCCGCACCTGCACGTGCCTGCTCACGCACTGCGCGTGCGCGTCTCACAGGCCCGGAGATCCACAACGCGCCGCGGCAGCCGTCGACGCTGAGCGAGACCGAGCTCGCAGATATGTGCGTGGCGCGGCTGAGGATTGCCGGCTCGCTCACTTGGCTGCGCGCTGCCAGGTACAATCGCGCGCACCAGGCGCTGTTCTCCGTACTGAGCATCGTGCCCACGGCGGTGTCGCTGCTTATCCCGATCCTGAACGACTTTTTCCCGCACCAGCGGTGCGCTTGCTCCGACTGCGCGCGCGTCCGTGTGCACTGACCATGCGCCCGCAGCATGTCGATCGCCGAGCATGTCTGGTTCATGCGCAACCTCATGCGCGTGCTCGAGGTCATCCCGGAGCTCATGCCCGACGCCTTCGGCATCATCATCGACCGCATGATTCAGATCGATGTGCGTCGGCCGGGCGACGCGGCACCCCCACTGCTGACGGCGGTATTGCGGCGGCGCGCAGGTGGAGATCCAGGTCGACCTGGAAGAGCTGAACGAGGACGTGGAGGGCGAGCCGGTCGAGGACGATGGGCAGAGCGCGGACGAGGTGCGCCGCGTGACAAACACGGATGGCAGGCTCAGACGTGTCACGCAGAACACGGCCGTCGCGGACGCCGGCGACGACATGGACGAGGACAGCGACATCGCCGACACCGAGTTGAGGAGAAAGAACGTGCGGCAGCTCGTGCAGAAGCTCGACCAGATGCTCTCAATCACGATGGGGTTCCTCGAGCGGTGGTGCGTGCGGGCGTCGTCAGTGCCGCAGCGCTGACCGTGCGTGCCCGCCGTCAGCTTTGAGCAACTCGAGCGCCCGCACCAGCGCGCGCTGCTCGACATGCTCCTGAACCACTTCCAGCGCACGGTCATGACCACGCACCGGTCGCGCTACACGCAGTTCCTCCTGTTCTACGCGTCCAGCAAGCGCACCGAGTTCACCGACTACTTCCTGTCGTACCTGGTGCGTGAGTGCGCTTGTGTGGCGTGTGCGCGAGGCTCAGCGCGCGGGGCCTAGATCTCCATCCTCATGGACGCGCAGAAGAGCATGGTCGTGCGCCAGGCCGCGGTCGCGTACATCGCCGGGCTCGTGTGCCGTGCGTGCCGCGGATGGCCGGGTGGGGGGTGTTTGTGCGGCTCACGCGCGCTCGTCATCGCACAGGGAGCCGGCGCGTGACGATCGAGACGACCGTGCGCTGCTTCGATATCATGTTTGACTGGGCCCGGTCGTACATCGACCATGTTGAGGAGGGCGTGGTGACACCCGACGCAGGCCGCTTTGGTCTGTTTTACACGGTCTGCCAGGCGCTGTTCTACATGCTCTGCTTCCGGCACCGGCAGCTGCTCGCGATGCGCGGTGCGCTGTCGCCATCGCGTGTGGCACCGGTGCGCACACTGAGCAACGCTCGGCCGCACGCCAGACGGCGCCGAGTACCTACGCGGCCTCGGCTTCGAGCGCCTGATCAGTAGCCGCTTCAACCCGCTCCGCGTGTGCATGTCCGCGGTCGTGGAGGAATTTGCCAAGATCACGGCACACTACGAGGTGCACGCCGGCCGTGCAAGCTGGCAGCGTGTGGCTGAGCCCGCCATACGGCGCAGATCGTCTACTGCTGGACGGTCATCAACAGCAACGGGCGCATGCTCCAGACCGCCGGCGCGGATGGCCACGGCGCCGCGGGCCACGGCATCATGAGCGACATGGACTCGTTCTTCGTCTTCGAGCCGTTCCGCCTGCGCCTGTCGGCGCGCTACATCGAGGCGTACTACCAGGAGTGGGAGGGAGAGGTGCACACAGGCGCGCGGTGGCAGCTGCGGATCACCCGCTGACGCTCCGCGCGCAGGCCACGTACGACGACAGCGGCAGCGACGCGCGCGATGACGATGACGAGGGCGACGACGACGACGACGACGACGACGACGACGACGACGACGACGACGACGACGACGGGACGGGGAGCGACGCGTACACGTTTGACATGACCCTGCCGGACCGCCTCGACTCGTTCGACACCATGCGCGCGCTCGGCATCCTCGGCTCAACCCGGTAGAGTGCCGGCGAGGGGCGTGCGCGCTGTTTGCTTGTTCCTCCCATGTGTTGTTGTTGTACTTACGGCGTAGAGATGGCTCAGGACGTGGACCGCGAGGTCGGTCAGACGCGCAAAATCAGCGTGGCTCGGCCGCCAAACAGCCATGGACGCGATCGCCAAAGCGCTCCTGGACCAGCGCCTGCTCTTGACGGCGCTCGAGCTGCACGCCGAGTTGAGCGAGCGCGGCGAGGGGCTGCCGCTGTGCGTGGTCGCGCACCGTGCACTGCACCCGTGGCGGGCGGCTCATGCGCGCCGGCGCAGCCAGACTGCGCGACTACTTTGACAACCTCGTCGAGCCGGTTCGGGAGCACGAGCCGCCGCAGCCGTCGGCCACGCGCTCGGCCAGCGGCTCGTCGCTCGACTCGGCACGCGCCGATACGCCCTCGCGCGCGTCGTTCACCGAGAGCCAGGACGTGGCGCACGAACAGGACGAGCGCGTGGCCGGTGGGCAACCTGACGTGCGCATGGCAACGGCTGAAGGGCGCGACGCAGTGCTCGAGTACGAGCTGCGCAAGGCCAACGACACAATCGACAAGCTGCGCGCGCGCCTCACGAGCATGGCAACGGCCGACGATGCGACGGCGCCCGCAGCCGCCGAGCACCCGGCGTCGTCCGCCGCATCGCGCGGCGCGCGGCAGCACGAGTCCGCGACGACGATCAACGGCGGCGGCGGCGGCGGCGGCGGCGGCGGCGGCGCGGATCGCAGGCAGCTCACGATCGGCGCCAAGCCGGTCGAGACGCGCACGCTCAACTACCTCGTGAACGAATACCTGCGCGACCGCGGGCAGAAGATGGCCGCAATCACGTTTGCCAACGAGGCACGCTCGCCAAGTCTGCTCGCGATGTGGGTGCGCTCACACGCCGCGTCGCGCCCGCCCAGAACGACGACCAGGACCTCGAGGACTGGCGTGACGTCGGTGTGGACCTGCCGCCGCCGCCCCCGCTCGTTGAGCTGCTGCGTGCGGGCCTGCGCAGGGACGAACAGCGCAGGGTGCACGCCGACGTGCCTCTCACTGCATCGCGGGACGCTCACCGCAGCACGCGCACGCCAGAGCGATGCCGCAGGAAGCACAACAGGATCTGCGTCGACGTCCGCGTCGGCCACCGTCCCAGAGTCGAAACTGGCGCAGGAGCTGCACCACGCCAAGGAGCAGAACGCGTCGCTGCGCGCGCGCATCATGGCGCTCGAGAAGGTCCTGCGTGAGCAGGCCGACGGCGTGCCTACTGCCGCCGCGCACGCCGCCTCTGCACCCGCGGTGGACGGGCGGGCACAGCAGCAGCAGCAGCGCGCCGCGTCGCCGCTGCCGCACGCCGAGCCAACGCGCGATCTGCACGCGGCGCAGGTGCGCGCTGCGGCACTGCGCTGCCGTTCTGACGCGCTTCGCGCGCATCTCGGCAGAAGACGGTCAAGTGGCTGCCGATGCAAGCGCAGCTGATCGCCGTGACCAACGCGACGGGCAACCCGCGCCTCGAGGTCGAGCTGGCCAAGCTGATGCAGGAAGACCAGAGCACGGTCATGATCGCGGCGAGCTGCCTGCCCAATGTCATCCCAAACGTGCTGCTGAACAAGCGCGACGTGCGTTGTGCCGCTGTTTATAGGTCGCGGCCAAGCTGATATGACACGTGGCGCGCCGGCAGGAGCTCATCCCAATCCTGCTGAGCGTGATCAAGCACCACCCCGAGCACGCCACACGCGACATGCTCACCAACCAGCTTTTTACCTTGTCGAAAAAGCCCGACGACGCCTTCCGGTGCGCGACGCCGCTCGTGGCTGCCCGTGCACTCACCAGTGGCGCGGCCGCCAGCAACATCATTATCACGGGCTGCCTCGCGCTCGCCCAGAGCATCCAGCCGGACCGCGTCGAGACCGAGCTGCTGCCGCAGCTGTGGGAGCAGGTCGGGCACAAGCACCCAGAGCGCCGCGCGCTCGTCGCCGAGTCGTGCGGGACGCTCGCGGCCTACGTCAAGGTGTGCCCGCCTCTCGCTCGCCACCGCGCTGACTGGGCCAACTACCACCGCGCGCCCAGCCCGAGCTGCGGTCGTCTCTGATATTCTCGATTGTGCAGCAGCTGTACAACGACAAGACGGACTTTGTGCGCGAGGCCGTGGCGCGCAACCTGGCCCTGCTGCTCACGCACATCGAGCACGCGCCCGAGAAGCTACCGCAGGTCTGCCACGTGATCGTGCTGTACCGAGCCGGCTGACGCTGTGTGCGCGCAGATCCGCGAGATGGTCATGGCGTTTGTGCGCGACGAGCACCCAAAGGCGCGCGCTGTTGACGCGTATGCGCGCGCGGCTCGCTGAACGGCGCCGGCCGCAGGTGGTCGAGCGGACGCTGCAGTGGCTGCTGCCCGTTTTCGCCAAGTGGGCGCGCGACCAGGAGGACTTCATGGGCCCCGTGCTGATGTGGGTGACCAAGGACGCGCTCAAGCAGCTGGAGGCGCGCGCGCCGCGCCGTGCGCTGAGCCGTGCGCCTGACGGGTCTGCACGCGCGCACGCAGAAGCACGACTCGCTCACTGTACTCGACAAGGCCAACGTGCTGCCCGACAAGGAGCTCAAGGCGCTCGAGAGCGACCTCGTGCTGCTGGCGCAGCTCGCACGGCACGCCGCCGCGGACGTCTTCCTGTCAGCACCGTTTGCTGTGCGCAGAGTCGCCCGCACGGCGCTCACCCTGCTGCTGACGCGAGCACGCAGGCCAAGATCATGCAGGAGCACGCCGTGGTGGAGCAGACGGTCGACACGGTCCTGTTCCCGCCGCCGGCCGCACTCAAGGTGCGCGGGCAGCGATGTAGCATGCCCGTGCTGACACCAACCGTTGTGCAGGCTCTCCAGGCCAAATTTGACGACCACGTCAACGCGGGCGAGCACAGCCCGAGCTGGCCGCTGTACCGCTCGCTCGTGGACGAGTTTCTGCCGAGCGTGCTCGCGCTCGTGGGCTCGTGCGACGTGATCAACGCGATCGTGTACGAGCACCTGAACGACCTGCTGCGGGCGGTGCACGCGGCGTTTGGCGCGGTGCGCGCCGTGCTGCGCTGCTGCGCGGCTCACGCGGCCCGGCAGACTTTTGCGCGCCAGGTCGTCAAGCCGCTGTTTGCGTCGCACATGGACGCGCCCGAGCAGGCGAGCATCGAGGGCGAGGTCGAGGAGCACCGGACGCGGCGTGCGTGTCGCGTGCGCATGTGAGCCGTGCAGCTGACACGCGTGGCGGGCGGCACCAGTGATAAGCCTGCGCCGGCGCCTGCTGCCGTGCTACCTTGGCAGCGTGCTCGGTGCGTGCTCGGTGCGGCGGGTCGTGGCTGTGGCTTTGTGTGACGCGGCTGCCCCGGCGCTAGTGCCGATCGGTGTGCCGACGATGGTCGCGTATGTGCGCCACGTGGCGATCGAGGTCGCGCAGGGGCTGCACCACTGGTCGGCACGGGACATGGACGTGCTGCTGTTTGCGCTGCGGACAATCTGGTGCCGTTCAAGTTTGACCTCTCGTGTGTGCGACACTCTACTGACGAGGGGCGTGCAGCGCGACCAACACGGCCTGCGTGACGCCGCTGTGCGAGCTGTGCGAGCACGACCTCGTGCCGCACCCGTCGCCGCAAGTGCGCGCGGTCACGGTGCCGCTGCTGCGGCTGCTCTTCACATTGGTGCGCGCGCGCGACCGGCTGCTGCCGTCGGCTGACGTGGCCCACCGACCCGCGCAGGCCGAGCCCGCCACGGCCGGCAAGCGGCTGCTGCCGGCGCTACACGCGATCGCGAGCGACAGCGACCGCCAGGTACAAGAATCCGCCATCGCCGGCTACGGCGCGGCTATCGAGACAGTGGTCGACCCCGAGGTGTGTAGGTGCTTGTGCAGGCCCGTGCGCCACCTGACGCGTCCGGTGCAGCTGCTCGAGCAGCTGGTGCCGCAGCTGCTGGCGTACAGCGAGGACGCGACGCACCAGGTCCGCGTCGACCTCGTGAAGACGTTCACGGCGAGCGTGGCCAAGGCCGACGCGGCGTTCCGCGACGAGTGTGCGTGGCCGTGCTGGCTGCCCCGCGCTGCCTGTCTGAGGCGATCGTGCGCAGTTATCTTTCCTGTCGTGCTCACGCTGGTCGACGCCAACAAGCGCGTGGAGAACCGCGCGCACCGCGAGCAGCTCGCGCGGCTCTTTGTCGACGCGTTCAAGACGCTGAGCTGCTGCTGTGCGCCGCCGCCGGGCATGCGAGCGAGAAAACGGGCTGAGAGGCTGCGCGCGCGCAGACCTGAGCGAGGCCGTGATCTACGAGGTTCTGCAGCCAGGCCTGCGCCTGGCTATCAAGGAGCTCGAGCTGCTCGGCGGCGACCTCTTTATGCAGAGCGGTGTGTGTGCAGCTGGTGTGCGGGGCGCGCTGACGGCGGCGTGCGTGCAGGCGCGCTGCACGACCTGCTGCAGCAGTCGGACGTGAAGCTGTACGCTGCGGGCGTGAAGAAGGGGTGCGGAGGCGCCCGTTGTGAGCTCGCTCGCGCCTGCTCACGCGATGCGCGCGCAGCGATGCCGCGCCGAGCTTCCCGAAGAAGGAGCGCGTGTTCAAGTCGCTCGAGCGGCGCTTCCCAAACTGGGTCGAGTACACGGCCGCGCTGGCAGGGCCCGCAGGCGGCGCCGCGGCGGCGGGGAAGAAGTGCGTCGGCTGCGGTGCTGTGAGGCCCGGCCCGGCCTGCTAACCGGCGTGTGCCGCAGAGCCGGCATCACGTCCAACCTCACGAGCGGGTGGAAGAATCTGCACCAGAAGCTCGACCTGAAGCTGTAATCTTTCTTTCGGGGCAGTTCCATTTGGGGGCAGAGGCCTAGGCCTACAGTGTAGATCAAGAGTGCGCGCTCGCTGACACACCCAGATCACGGAGGGGGAGGGGCGCGCCTCAGGTCCCTCAGGCCGCCTTGGTCGCGCCGTGGTCGTGCGCGTGGTCGTGGTCGTGCGTCGTCGCGGCGTGCTGCGGCGCGGGCGGGTTCTTCTCGCACTCGCACACCCAGTCGAGCAGCTTGACGATGTCGGCCTTGGCGCCCGTGACTTTGATATTGCCCGGCGGGCCGTGCAGCGAGATGAACGTGTCAAAGTCCCAGCTGGCCACGCTCGCAAACGAGGCGATCACCTCCTGCCATTGCCATTGCGCGCGCCCCATGAGCCCGCGAGCGCAACGCATCACGCGGCGCGCACCTTGTAGTTCTTGATAAAGTCGGCGCCGTGGAAGTGCCAGTGGATCGTGCCCTCGGTCATGCCCATCTCCTTGAACATGTCCGGGAGCGAGTTCAGGCCCAGCGCAAAGTAGCTGCGCGAGAGGAGGGGGGTCAGCCGGCCGCGAGCGCGCAAGAGCGCAAGGGCGCACAAGAGCGTGTCGACGTTGGCGATGGCCTTCATGCTCGCGATGTAGAACATGAACTCGCGGCGGCCGTGCTTGACCTGGTTCTTGGCGTCCTCGGTCTCGGCGTAGCCGCGCAGGGGCAGGACGACGAGGGCCGGCGCGAGCTCGTCGAGCACGGTCGGGGCCTTGATGAGCACGCGTGTGAGCGAGCGCGCGAGCGCGGAGCAGGTGCAGTGCGCGGCACGCCACCTCGTAGTCGAGCACGGTGTACGGCACGTCGTCCTTGAGCTTGCTCGGGACGCGGCCGGGCGGGACGTAGGCCTTGGCGGCGGGGAAGGCCTTGAGGTGCGCGCCGAGGAAGAGGTAGTGCCAGTCGTTGGGCGCGATCAGGTACTTGACGGGCGCGTCCAGCTCGGCCTCGAGCGCGTGCACGTCGGCCTCGACCTCGTTCACGAGCTCGCACGGGCTGACGATGGCCAGGGCCTGCTTGGCGGGGATGTGCACGACGAGGCTGCCGCACGTGTGAGCGCACGCCACGTGACGACGTGCGGGCCACGCACCAGCGGTTGATCAGCGGGATCTCCCACTCGTCGTTCTTGAACGTGAAGGGCACGGTCCACGACCACACGCCCTCGCCGATCTTGGCCAGCCTGCCCACACCGCGCGCGATCTCGGCCTGGGCGGGGTCCATCGCGTCCTCCTCGACGCGCGGCTTCTTGGCGTCGGGCGCGGCGGCGTGCGCGGCGTCGGCGTCGTGCTTCGGGGCCATCTGGTGCGGTGCGGGTGCGGTGTGCGGGCGAGGCCGGTGGCGCGACGCGGAATGTGCAGGGGTGGGGTGGCGCGACCGGGCTTCCTCCAGCGCGGCCATCACGGCAACACATCCTTCGCCACACGCTACACACCATGGCCGCGCAGGGTGCCACGTGGTGGCGCTGCTTTGGCCGCTGCTGACGCCGCCCGCAACAGCCGCCACGCCGCTCACGGTGCTGCTCGTCGGCAGCGGCGGCCGCGAGCACGCGCTCGCGCGCAAGCTGGCCGCGGGGCCGTCCGTCATGCACGTCTTTGTCGCGCCCGGTGCGGCGGCGCGCAGAGCGCGCTCGATCTGCTCACGCGCGGCCTCGCGCAGGCAACGGTGGCACGGCCCTGCTCGGCCCCAAGGTCACCAACGCCGCGGTCGACGCCGCGCGCGTGCCGCAGCTCGTCGACTTTGCACGCGCCAACGGCGTCAATCTTGTCGCCGTCGGCCCGGAGCAGCCGCTCGTCGACGGCGTCGCCGACGCGTTCAAGGCCGGTGCGCTGTGGCGGCGGAGCCATGACCGCAGACGGCGGCGCGCTGATACGCGCGGTGCAGCCGGCATTGCTTGCTTCGGCCCGAGCAAGCGCAGCGCGCAGCTCGAGGGCTCCAAGGCGTTCTCGAAGGACTTTATGCGCCGCCACGGCATCCCGACCGCCGACTACCAGGCACGGCGCGCGGCGCTGCTGCTGCGTTTCGCAAGCAAGCGCTGACGGGCCTGCCGCAGGTCTTCCGCGAGCTCACCCCGGCGCTCGCGTACGTGCAGCAAGCGCGGCACCGGCTCGTGATCAAGGTCGCGGGCGCGCCGCGTGTGTATTTTCGCACATGGAGCTCACCTTCGCGCGGTGCAGGCATCGGGCCTCGCGGCCGGCAAGGGCGTGCTCATGCCCGTGACGACCGAGGAGGCCATCGCGGCCGTGAAGACGATCATGAGCGACCGCGCGTTCGGCGTCGCGGGTGCGTCGCAAGGGCCTGGCTGGACGCGGCAAGGGTGCTGACGCTGCCGGGCCAGGCGACGAGGTCGTGATCGAGGAGTTTATCGAGGGCGAGGAGCTGTCGGTGCTGGCATTCTGCGACGGCTATACCGTCGTGCCGATGCCGCCGGCGCAGGACCACAAGCGCGCGTTCGACGGCGACCAGGTGCGGCCGCCGTGTTGCGCATCAATCAATGGTCTCGCTGACGGCATGCAGGGCCCGAACACGGGCGGAATGGGCGCGTACGCCCCGGCGCCGCTGGGCACGCCCGCGCTCATGGCGGACGTGATGAAGACCGTGCTGAAGCCGACGATCGACGGCATCCGGCGCGAGGGTGCGCGGCGGTCGAACGTGCACCGCCTACGGCTGACGGGCGGCCAGGCGCGCCCTACGTCGGCATCCTCTACGCGGGTCTGATGATCACGCCCGACGGCCGGCCCAAGGTGCTCGAGTACAACTGCCGCTTCGGCGACCCCGAGACGCAGGTGCTGGTGCCGCTCATCCACGACGACTGTGACCTGGCGCAGATCATGCTTGTGTGTGCTCGTCGGCCCCCGGCATTGCAGCGCCGCGTGCGCTCACCGCTGGCGCAGGCGTGCTGCGAGGGCCGCCTGGACTCGGTCGACGTGCGCTTCCGCAACGGCTTTGCGACGACGGTCGTCGCCGCTGCGACCGGCTACCCGGGCAGCTACGCCAAGGGCGCGCCGATCCAGCTGAGGACAGTGGCGACCGGTGCGCGCGCGCATGATTCGGCGCTGGCTGCGGGACGGCAGGGTGCCTGACGCTGCCCGCAGCCTCGCGCCACGTCTACATCGCCGGCGCAACCCTGGCCAAGCCTCTGGTGAGCGGCACAGACAAGCCCGCGCTGCTGACGTCTGGCGGCCGTGTGCTGTCGGTGCGAGCGCACGCGCGCTCGGAGCCGTGCTGAGCGTGTGCGCAGGTGACCGGCCTTGGCGCGACTCTGCAGGCGGCGGTGGAGGAGGCGTACGTGGGCATCGGCGACGTGACGTTCGAGGGCATCTTCTTCCGCCGCGACATCGCGCATCGGTGTGCCAGTGCGGGCCCGTGCACGGCGTGCTGACTGACGGGCCCGCGATGGCAGCGCGCTCGCGCGCCAGCAGCACAAGGGCGCCGAGATCACGTACGCCGACGCCGGCGTGGACATGGCCGCGGGCGACGCGTTTGTCGAGCGCATTAAGCCGCTGGCCAAGTCGACTGCGCGCGTCGGCTGCGACTCGTCGCTCGGGTGTGCAGGCGAGCGCCCGGCCAGGCGCCTGGCGGCTGACGACGCTTGGTGCAGCGGCTTTGGCGGCCTGTTTGACGTCAAGGCGACGGGCTACAAGGACCCGATCCTCGTGTCTGGCACGGACGGCGTCGGCACGAAGCTGCGCGTGGCGCAGTACGTCAAGATCCACAACACGATCGGTACGCCGCCCCCGGTTGCTGGCCTCGCTGATACCCTGCGGCACCTCAGGCATAGACCTCGTGGCCATGTGCGTCAACGACCTCGTTGTGCAGGGCGCCGAGCCGCTGTTCTTCCTTGACTACTTTGCCACATCCAAGCTGCAGGTCGACACGGCCGTGCAGGTGCGCGGTCCCATGGTCGGCGCCGGCTCGGGCTGACGCGCTACAGGTCGTCGAGGGCATCGCGCGCGCGTGCCGCGAGTCGGGCTGCGCACTCGTCGGCGGCGAGACGGCCGAGATGCCGAGCATGTATGCCGAAGGTGCGCCTCCTGCCTGCCCACTTGCGCTGTGGCTGACGCACGGCGCGCCAGACGACTATGACCTCGCCGGGTTCGCCGTGGGCGCGGTCGAGCGCGAGCAGGTGCTGCCGGTGCAGTGCAGCGTGGGCGACGTCGTCATCGGGCTGCCGTCGTCCGGTGCGCGCGGGTGCTGTGCCAGCGTCGGCCTGGGTGAGCTGACGCCGTGCGACCGCAGGCGTGCACTCGAACGGGTTCTCGCTCGTGCGCCACTTGCTGGCGCTGCACAACATCGACTACCGCGGGCCCGCGCCGTTCACCAGCGACAAGCCCTCGGTCGGCGAGGCGCTGCTGACGCCGACGCGGCTCTACGTGAACCCTTGCGTGCCGCTGGTGCGTGCGCGCATGCGTGCGGCCTTGCCAGACTGCGCCAACACCCGCGGCAGGCCAAGCAGGGCCTGTTGCTCGCAATGGCGCACATCACCGGCGGCGGTCTGCTGGAGAACATCCCGCGCGTGCTGTCCGACGTGCGCCCGTTTGTGCTGCTATCAGCGCCCCGCAGCTGACGCGCGCTCGCCGCGCAGGACCTGATGGTGCGCCTGGACGCAAGCAAGTGGCCGCTGCAACCCGTCTTTGCGTGGCTGGCTGGGTGCGCCGTCCTTTCTGCAGGCGCTTGTGCCGGGCTGACCTGGCGCTGCGCCACAGCCTCGCCAACATGTCGGACCACGAGATGGGGCGCACGTTCAACTGCGGCCTGGGCATGGTGCTCGTCGTCGCACCCAAGAACGTTGCTGCGGTCGAGGCGTATCTGCATGCACACAACGAGCCGTTCTACGTCGTCGGCACGGTTCAGGCGCGCCCCTCGCCCGCGCAAGAGCAGGTCGTGATCAGCAATACCACGACCGCGTGGAAGCGTCTGTGAGACTCGTGGGTCTTTGCAGGCAGCGCGAACAAGTACAACAAGGGCGTCTAGGGGGG
>CALSCO010000565.1:0-13188 GCA_943704415.1 Parvularia atlantis | reverse complement strand
GGGGGGGGCGACTGCGCGCGTTGACGTGGCAGTGCCGCTGCACAGCGAGGCAGCGACATCAGCAGGCAGGCAGCCAGTGCAGCCAGTGCAGCCAGGCAGCCAGTGCAGCCAGGCAGCAGAGAACAGGCGCAAAGTGGCCGTGCAGCGCGGGACAGTTGCGCAAGCTGGTTGCGTCACGCTGTCACGGACGCTGCGCAAAACTTCGCGTGGCTGAGACCGCGAATTCCAGTAATGGCGGCGTCGTCGAATGTCGAGCTGTGACGACTGTGAAGAGGAGCCCGCCCCTGCCCGCCGTGCCCGTTCTGCCTGGAGGGTGCTCGGCGCGGACGCGGGACGGACGCCGAGCCTGCACCCGATCTGCGGCGTGTGCATCGCAAGGCTGGAGGAGCATCGTGCGCTGCGGCTGAGCGTCCCGCCGATCCAGCCAATGCGCCGCATTTGCCGCAAGCACGAGCTGACGCTCACGGACGGCCGACGTGTGGGCAAAGGACCTGCTTGACCGTGGCCACGGCGTTGCGATCTCGCCCGCCGACGGCACAATCGCGGCAGTCAGCTTGGAAGGCCACAAGTCTGATCAGGAGGCATGCGTGCTACCATAGACCGTCACCCACTGCCCTGACGTGCGCGCGGTGCCACTGCCGCCGAGGTCACGACCGTGTCGGGCACGCGCTGCAGCGCCGAGAGAAACTCGCCCAACCGGGCGCCGGGGTCGCGAGGCGCGAGCGGATCGATCACCGTGGGCGGTCGCAGCACGCCCGAGCCTGCCGACGGCCGCGCAAACAGCTCCTCGCGCGCCGACGTGCCAGTGCTTGCGCCGTGCTCCTGTCATGTGCTCTTGAGCGTGCGCGCGCCCGTGGCTGACGGTCACAAGGGGCCAGCGCACCGCGGCCGTTGCTGTCGGGAACCGGTTGAAGCGCGAGCCCCGTCGCGCGGGCGCGTGCGCGGCCTGCTTGCTGCTGGTCGGCGTGAGCGGTGTAGTGGCGCGCGGCGCGAGGCCGCCCCGCTCGATAAACTCGAGCACGGCCTGCAGCGTGACGAGCGCAAAGCTGCTCCTTGGTGAGCGCACATCGCACGCCCGACCACGGCTCAGCGCACCCGAGCTGCGACGTCGTCTGGTCCGACAGCAGAAAGTCGCGCGCGTACACCAGGTTGGTCATGAGCGCGCCGTGCGCGGCCGTGGCGTGGATGACGACAAACGCGAGCAGCGGTATCTGCGGCGCACGAACGAGAACGAGTGTCAGAGCAGCACATGCCGCAAGTCTCGCGCGCACCACGTCGTCTGTCGTCAGCGCGTCTGCATCACGCACACGGTCAGCAGCTCACCGCGTCACGCGGCACACCGGCGCGCACCGTGCTTGCTGCGCTGCACCGGCCCGTGCACCTGCATCGACAGGCCGTCGGCGATCTGCGCGAGCGTGCGCTGGACGCAGCGCGCCTTGTCGAGCGGCGTCGTCTGGTGCGCACGCGTGAGATACGGGGCGCGCAGTCCGGCGCACACGCGGGCAGGTCGCACATGCGTGTCGAGCGCGGCAAAGGTGGCGATGGCCGTCTCCAGCGCGCTCTCGCTCGTGCGCAGCTCGGGCCGGATCCCGAGCGCCCGCAGCGTCGCGACCTCGCTGCCCGCAGCGCGCTGCAGTTGCTCGGCCAACTTCGCGTCTGCACGTGCCCCACGTGTGAGGCTGTGTCCGGCCGCGCGAGCACACCTTCTGCCTCGTGAAAGCCCTTGACGGTGTCGAAGACGTGCGCGTGCACCGTGCTCAACACAAAGTTCTCGACCATGTCAGCGAAGAACGCCTGCGTCCGCACGTCCTGCTGCAGCTGCGCCATCGCCGGGCTGTGCTGCGCAAAGAGCTGCGTCATGCGCGCCATCAGTGGACGCCGCGAACGCTGTCACGGCCGCACCGTGCACGCGCGCTCGTGCAGCTGCCGCAGTTTGTCGGCCGCGTCGCGCAGAAAGCCGCGCACGAGCACGTACGTGCGGCAGAACTCGCCGCCGGCGCGCACGGCCTCGGTCACGGCCTGCGCCGTGTCGGGCAGGCTGCTGATGTACGTGAGGTAGCTGTGCGCGCGCGCCCACGATCAGCGACATGGCAGGCCGCGCGGACGGCCGCAACGCGCCTCTCGAGGCTCTGCTCGCGCGGCAGCTCGCCGTACAGCGGCGCGGGCGCGTCGGGCGTGCGCAGGACGTTGGCCTGCGGCGGGCAATCAGTGACAAGGCGCAGCAGGAGAAGCGGCGCCGCACCGCGTCTGGCCCGCCCTCCAGGAAGCCGTCGAGGCAGAGCACCTTGAACGGCTGGTACGCGGCGTTGTAGTGCAACTCCTCGAACAGGACGCGCACGCGCCGCGCCTCGCTGAACCCTGGCGGCCGGCCGCGCGTTGATCAGGACGCAGGAGCAGCAGCAGCAGCAGCAGCAGCCGTCGGCGTCGGCGGCATCGGGGCGCACACCGTCCTTCGTCACGAGCGCCGCGCCGCCGTCGTGGTCCAGCACCAGCGTGCGCCCGTCCAGCGTCTCCAGCTCGTCCTGGAAGTAGGGCGAGGGCCGGACGAGATGCGCCTCGAGCACGCCCGCGCCGCCGCCGCCGCCCGCCTCGGCCCATCGCGCGGCCACGGCCTGCTGCGGCACGCAGACCCACATGCACTGGGAGGGCGGCCCGCACTGTGAGCCGCAACGCGACCCCCGCGCGCCCGATGCGCACCTGCCGCGTTGCGCGCGCGTACGCCTCGCCGTGCGCCTGCAGCGCCGCGAAGAAGACGTTGCGCGACAGGTCTTCCGCCTCCGCGCTCATCCTTGTCGCACGCGGCGCAATTCGTGTCACCAACGGAATGCCCGCTGGCAGGCGCGCCGAGATCGCGCCGGCGACGCAGCGCGCGTAGCACGACTCGCCGTTGAGCGCGACGATGTAGTCGCTCACCGAGGCGCTGCAGGAGCTGTGCGGAGTGCGTCGCGGAGCAAAGCGGAGGGCAGGGCGAATTATGAAGGCGATCGGCACCACGTTGGCAGATCTGCGACAACGTGCTTCATTCTTCTCGTCTCGCAGCTCAAAGAGCAGGTCAAACTTGGGTGCGCGCACGCGCCGCGGGTACTTACACACAAGAAAGAAGATCAAACATCACGAGGCAAGCCGCGCCGCCATCGCGTGCACGCGCTCCTGGCACTCGACCGTGTCCGGGTGCGACGCGCCCAGCAGCTCTCGCTGTTGCGCGTGCATGCCGTGCGGTGAGCAGCCGCGTGCCACGCGCAGCAGCAGACGGGGCGCACCATAATGCGCAGCGCCGCCTCAAAGTTGCCCAGGGCCTGCGCCGCGATAGTGCGGTCGGCCACGCTTTCCATCGACGCGAGCAGGCCGAGGTTATGGAAGCACCGTGCAACGACGAGGTTGTCGCTGCCGACCTGCGTGCGCTGCCTCGAGAGCTTGTCTTGGTACAGCTGCACGAGCCGGCCACGGATGACCTCGTCCGAGCCGTCGCGCAGCGTGCACAGATTGCGGCAGTCTGATGCGCGCGTGCGCAGTCAGCACTCGCACCTCCGCACGTGCGCCACGCACCGTCCACCTCGATCCACTGCAGCCGCGGGTTGGCGCGCGCCGCTCGCACAAGGTCCATGATGCTGTCAGCGTCCATGCGGTTGCCGCGCAGGATCAGGCGCACGAGCCGGCCACTCGTCTGCTTGGCGATCGCGCCCGCGACGACGTGCACGCCCAGACGCGTGATCAGGTTGTCGCACAAGTCGAGCTCGTCCAGGCACGCCGCGGGCCCGAGCAGCGCCGTGGCCACCGACGACGTCCCGGCATCGCCCAGGCGGTTGGCTGCAGTGGGGCGACGGCGACGTTAGCGATACAGCGTGCAATGCACAGCCAAGACGCACCCGACAGCACGAGCGTCTGCAGCGACGAGTTGGGCGACAGCGCGTTGAGGATGGCCGCGGCACCGTCCGGCCCGACGTTGTTGCCGTGCAGGTCGAGGCGCTGCAGTGAGTGCGTGCCGGCGAGGCCTGACGCCAGCTTGAGAGCGCCGTCGACGCCGAGCTCCATCTCGCGCAGGATGAGCGTGTTGAGCGTGAGCGACGACGGGATGAGCTGCGCAAAGGCGTCGCCGACGACGGTGCTCCGGTTCGGTACGGCGTTGCCGCTCATGTCGAGGCTGCGCAGGGCGCTGGCCGTGTTGGCGCGCAGCGCCGCACAGAGCTCCTGAATGCCGTTCTCGCCGCACGAGTTGCCTGTTGTGCGTGCGCGCGCGTGCGTCAGTGCGAACGCTCAAAATGGCAGCGCACAAGGCAACGCACGCTCGAGCGACAGCGCCTCAACCTTGATGTTGCGCCGCATCGCCGCTGCAATCTCGCGCATGCCCGTGTTGCCAAGGCCGCAGTCTGTCGGGCGCCGAGCGATGTGAGGGCACACGCGGCACGCTGGTGGCGGTGCGCACCGTTCAGCTCGATCTGCTCGATGCTCTGATTGCTCGCGAGTGCGTCCGAGACCTCGCGCGTGAAGTGGTGCTTGAGCTTGAGGCCGCGGCCGATCAGCCGGTGGCCTTGCGGCTCGTGCTTGATCAGCGCCGCGAGCTGCTTGATGTTCTTGACTGCGAGATCGCCGGTAGAGCGATCAGCGTCCTGCACACGCAAGCGGCCCACACGCGCGACCACGCACTGTTGAGCTCGAGCACGCCGCTCGCGGCGTTCGCCTGCTGGGAGCGCACGCGGCGGCGCGGCGCGTGCAGGTTGGCCGAGGCAAAGGGCGTGATGACCGCCGTGGTTGACACGTCCGTCTGCATCTCGCTCAGGTCCTCCGAAATCATGTCGTCGCCACCGTCGGCCGCGTGCTCGTGCATTAATGCCGCGGCCGTGCCACTGCCACTGCTGCTAGTCTCAAAGGCGGTGACGCGTGAGCGCTTGGCGGCCGAGTGCCGCTCCTGCACGGGCGAGAGCGACGGGCCCGACGAGCTGTACGTGCCGGCGCTGCCGCTGACGCTGTCAAGCGTGCTGCTGCTGCTGTTCTCGCCCGACTCGGTCGAGTGCTCGCGGCGGCGCTTGCCCACGTTGGCGGCAAAGTCGGCCTCGGGCGGCGAGTATGACTCGTGCGACGACGCGCTGGGCGAGTGGCCGTCGCCGTTGTTGGCTGCGCAACGCGCGAGAGTGTGTCAAGAGACACGCCGCGCAGCAGCCCGCGCAGCGCACCGGTGCTGCTCATCGACGCCGGCGTCCTGCCAGCCACGCCGCGTGCCTTGGCCTTGCGCTTGGAGCTCGACTTGGCGCTCGAGGAGCTGCCGCTGCTGCCGCGGCCGCTGTCGAGGTCCTCCGACGTCGGCGAGACGGTCTTGCGGCCGGCGGCGGCCGCTGCGGCAGTCGCGCCCACGGCCGTGGCCTCCTCCGACGGTGTGAGGCGCGAGCGGCTGCGGTTCTCGTTGATCATGACCACGCCCGTGTCGCCCGCGGTCGCCAGGTCGCCCGACAGCTCGAGGCGCTGGGCGCGCAGCTGCTCGTGGCGCTTGTGCCGGCGGCCCTGTCCGTGCGCCTGGCCGACCGAGTGGTGCCGATGGCTCACTCGGTGCCGTTCTTCGTAGTGCTGATGGTCGGACGAGTGGTAGGGCAAGTCGGCGTGGCGCGAGCGCCGGTGCCGGTTGTGGTGCTTGGCCGAGGCCGTCTGGGCGTTGTCCGAGCCGGACGTCTGGCGGCCGTCGCTCGGGAACGAGTCCTCACCGCTCTCGGGGCCGTCAGCGAGCTTGCTCATGCGGCGCGTGCCGTTGTCCTCGTCGTCGTCGTCTCCTGCGGCGCCGTTGGCGTAGGTCTTGATGGACGAGGACGAAGACGAGAGCAGCGCGCTGCGACTGTCTGAGTCGACCGAGGTGACGTCGACCGGCGTCGTGAAGGTGTACTCGTTCTCGTAGCGCAGCTTAAGGATCGACTTGAGAATGGAGTTGTTGGTGTCGTCACGCAGGCGGATGATCACAAAGTGCTCAACGATGCAGTCGCTGTGCACGGGCGAGCGTGGCGGCGTCAGCACACAGTCGCAAGTGACCGCGGCGCGGCACAAGGCGACCCACGTCTTGGACCGAATGGGCAGCGACAGCAGGTGCAGGTGGTGGTCGTCCTGCTTGGGGTGGAGCGACTTGACCAGGCAGTAGCCATCCGTGTACACGTTGGCCGGAAAGCGGTGGCGGATGTCGCTCGCGTTGAGGATGTTGGCGTGGCTGGCGCAGCGCAGCGTGAGATACTGTGCAATTGCACGCGGCCTAGTTACCGCGCGGAGGCGCACCTGCCAGCCGCGGCCGCGGCCGCGCTGCCCGTCAGGTTACTGACGGTCGTCTGCGGCCCAGTGGCGCGGCGTCCGGGCAGGGACAGGCCAGTCGGGCCCACCGTGGGGCTGCCGCTGGCCGCGTCGCCGGGGACGCCGTAGCGCAGCCAGGGCATGATATAGCACAGGAAGTTGCGATTGGTCTCGTTACCGGGCGGGGCGATGGACGAGCGCTGGAGCGTGCTGAAGTCCTTGACGGTGTACATGCGCGGGCTGTAGGAGAGGTACGGGCGCTTGTCGCCCAGCTTCATCTGCTTCTTGGCCTCGGCCACGCGCACGTTGCGCAGTTCAAACAGGTCCATGCACGCGGGCTTGGCTGCGGCGCGCATCAGCAGAGCGCTGCACAGGGCCAGGCGCGCGGGCGGGGGGCTTTGCCACGCACAGCTGATGACGTCCTTCATCTCCTCCGAGCGCGCCTGCTGCGGCGCCTGGGTGTCGTACGCGGCCGCGAAGGCCCTGCGCATCCAGTCGACGAGCGTGCGAACCTCTTGGGGCGAGGGCGCGATGAGCGTGAACTGGCTCTCCCGGTTCTGGGCGCGCGACATACGCATCACCGCCGGGCCGTCCTGCTGCTGCTGCTGTTGCTGCTGTTGCTGCTGCTGCTGCTGGATGTGCAGATGGGGCATGGCGGGCGTGTTCAAGGCCAGCGGCGGGCCGAGCGGCGCGGGCTGCAGCGCGGGCGGCGGGTACGGGTGCGCCGGGAAATGCGACGCCGACGACGGCATGATGGGCATGCGCTGTAAAGGGCCAGAGAGGAACGGGAGGAACGCGTGCGGTGAGAACGAGGCTGACAGCTGCGGCTGCCACGCCACCGACGACTGCAACGACACCGGTGCCGCCAGGGGCGCGCGCTGCACGGCCATTGCAAGAGTCTGCGTGCACGAGCAGCGCGTCAGCCAGACTGCCCTTGCGCGCGCGTGTGCAAACGTCGGACCTCGCGCACCAGCAGCTGGTCGCGCACACTCTTCTCAGCCGGGTAAGAGTCTGCGAGGCGCACCAAGCGGGCGTTGAGCCTGCGACAAAAACACCAGCAATACGCGCATCGCACCGGCAGCGGCGTTCGTCGTGGCCAGCGACTTGACAAACTGCTGGAAAACCGGCGAGGTGATAATGTCGGTGCGGGGCCAGATGGCCGCCAGGTTGATCGAGCCCGTGGCTGAGGTCCGCAGTCAGACGCCTGATTGTAGCGCTCGGGCGCAACGCACCGTGGCGCACGATAAAGCTCTTGAGCGTCGTGTTGCGCTTGAGCACGTCGGCCAGGAGGATCATCGTCTCCTTGAGCGCGGTCACGTCGGCGATGGTGCAGCGCGCGATGGTCGTGTTGAGCGAGAGCGCGTTGGCGAGCGTGGCCAGGGCAAGCGACGAGCACGAGGCCAGGGAGACGTCGAGCGTGCCGAGGCGGCAGTTCGGCGACGTGATGTGGTTGCACAGGGCCACGACGCCGCTGTCCTTGATGCGGTTGCCGGGCATGTTTAGCAGGGCGAGCGTGCCGGTCTTCATGGCGAGCTGGCACAAGTCCACGACGCTGTCGATCATGTAGACGTTGGCCAGCGAGAGGTGGCGCAGGCGCGCGTTGGCGCGGAGCGCGTCGACCAGGAGGCGCACGCCCGCATCGGTCATCGGGTTGTCTGTCGAGGCGGCGGTGGCGGCGGCGCGTGAGCAGCGGTCTCGCAGGCGCAGCCGCCACTGCGCACCGTCCAGCTCGAGCGTGTGAAGCTCGGGGGCGCTCGCGAGGGCACTCGTCAAAAACTGCATACCACGCGGCGAAATGCCGTTCTCTGCGGGACGTGCCGGTCAAGGGCACGTACGCAGCAGGGGTCGAGCTGAACGCACGCGCGAGCGAGATGCTCTCGAGGCCGGCGCAGTGCTTGAGCAGCACCACGACGCCCTCACAGCCGTTGTCGCCCAGGTTGATCGCCTTCAGGTTGGCGTGGCGCAGAGCGCGGTTGACCAGCTGGCCGTTGAAGCTCACGCCGAGCACAAAGTCGACTAGGCCTTTGAAGCCGAGCGGGTTGCCTGCACGGGGCTCGGGTCAGCCCCGCGCACGCACGTGCACGGCGCCGCGCCCTCACCGGCCACTTGGACGCTCGTGAGCTTGGTGAGGGACGCGACCAGCTCGCCGAGGTAGCGCGCCGAGGCCGCGGTCATTTGCACTTCGCACAAATCGAGCGACTCGAGCATCGAGTGCGGCGACGTGAGCGTGGCCGAGACGCCGAGGACGCCCTCGTCACCCAGGCGCGCGTTCTCTGCGATCACCGTCAGGCACTACGAGCGTTCAGGGGGCAGGCGCACGCACCGCGGAGCGAGAGGTGGCGCACGCCCATGCCGCGCAGGACTTCGCACAGCTGGACGATGCTCGCGCCCGAGATCAGGTTGCACGACATGTCGACCGTGTGAATCATCGGGCTCTGGCGGAGCAGGCGGCAGACGAGCGGGATGGACGCGTCGCTAAGCTTGTTACCTGCGGCCAGTCACATCGTCAGCGGCCGCGCGAGGGGAAAGCGCAACGCACCGCGCAGGATCAGCTTGAGCACGGCCTTGCGCTCAAGCAGCTCGTCGGAGACGCAGCGCAGGCCGTCGTCGCCCAGCCACAGATCTGCGCACACGATCGGCCGCCCCGTCAGCGTCTGCCCAGGCGGCGGGCGCGAGCGGGGAGCACGCACCGGTGAGATCGATCGAGTTGTCGGCAAAGGCCGACAGGGGCAGCACCGGCGCCTTGGTCGCGAGCGGGTTCTTGTGCGCGTCACTGGACGCGGCAAGGAGGAGGAAGTGCAGCGGGTCGGTCATGGCGGGGACCTGGACCGGCGGCTCGTCGGGATTGAGCAGGTTCTGTAGCACAAAGTTGCCGTGCCGACGCGTTACGGGCTGCTGGTGTTAGCCTAGCAAGAACGGCCTGCACGCGCGCGGCGCTGTGACGAACCGCAGCGGGGGGCGCGACGAGGCCCGGGAGGCCGGCGTCGTACAGGCCGGCGATGGGCGGGAGGCGGCTGCCCATGTCTGTGCACGGGCGGGTGAGGGGGGCCAGGGCGGGTGATCGAGCGCATCGGTGGGGAAGCGGCAGCAGCGGCAGCAGCGGTCGGTGACGGATGGAGGGTACGGGGAGGATGCGATGCGGTGCAGCGAGAGGGAGAGAGGCAAGGCGGGTGATGTGCCGATGCGGCCGATCTGCCGATGCGACCCGGAATACGGGCGGGAAAAGAGGACGGCGCACGATGACGTTGGTTGGACGCGTGACGCGCCGCGGCGGCCACACGAGCGCGGCCCGGTGAGCAGCGCGCGGCCGCGAGGAGAGCGGCGGGCGGTGATGGCGGGGAACGACGGAGGGAGGAAGTGCGCGACCACTGGGAAACACGCATGTTGCAGTGCACAAGAAGGCGGTTGGAGGACAGCGGGCGCCGCAAGGGGGACGCGCGCGCACGGCAGACGGAGGCGGGTGCGCGGCGGCGCGCGGAGGGGCTGGTGCGCGGGGGGTTGAGGTGCGCGGTGAGGGTGAAAGGCCGCGAGCAGAGCAAGAAGGGGGGGAAACAACAGGCGCCCGTACAACGTGGCCAGGCACGGCGCGCACGCCCCACGCGCGGCACGCCCCACGCGCGGCACGAGGTGCGCGGAAAGAGGCGCAGGAGAGGGGACAAAGGCGATGGCGCGCGCGCGCGCGGCGCGGGTGACGCTGGCGGCGCATAGAGGGAACCGGGAAGGTTGTGAGTTGGGCCACGAGAACCTTCCGCGGCCGCCTGGGACGGCGCGCGCGCGTGGGCCACGGCGGCCGGCAGGGCGGGGTGCGAAAAGGCGCGTGCGCCGCGCGCGGTGAAGGGGGAGCGGCGCGGTGGACCGCCGTGGGTCAGAGAGGCGGCGGCGCGCTGCCGAGGTGAATCAAGAAGGGAGGGCCTCACCGGACCGATCTGTGCTCATCGGCTCCAATTCGAGCGGTCGCGCCTAGGTGACCGCACCCGCCGCGTGCCCGCAGCGCCTATCGCCACATACTGGCCGGTAGAATTTGACGCGGCGCATGCGGCGATGCCAAAGCGCAGCGGCACACGGCCCGGTTGCTGTGGTAAGAAGGGCCGATCCGGCGCGTTGCTGGGGACAGTGCGTGATGCGCGATCCGTCCAGAGCGCTCTGTGGGCCAACTGTGCGGTACGTAGCCGTCGATCTCTCATCCGCCAATGACATCTGCCGTGCCTAGTCTTTTGCTTCACACCTCGGACACGCAGCCGCACGTCCACCGGCTCCGCACCGTGGCGCAATCGAATGCGGGCTTGCCCAGGCGCTCGTTGACCACGTTGTGCACGCGGCACAGCCAGGCGATGAACGTGTCCTTGGACGCGAGCTCGGGCGGGTGCAGCGCGAGCAGCGCCTGGAACTCGCGCGCGCAGTCGCCGCCTGCGCGTGCGGGTGGGCGGGCGAGAGGGCGGCATGAGCAGAGATCGCGAGACGAGGCGGGGTGGGGCGAGGCGCGCACAGGGGTACAGCTTGGACAGCAGGTAGATGAACTGCAGCGTGTCCTCCTGCTGCTCGGGCGAGGGCTCGTCGGCGTAGCGCGCGGCAATTGTGTGCAGCTGCGGCATGCGCACGTGCACGCGTGTGTGAGCAGATCGCGCCCTATGCGAGCGCAGGCCGCCGCACCAGTGTCCATGTCGATCGCCCGAGCTCGGCGCGGATCGTCGCGTTGCCTGCATTGCGCCGCCGCGTGCACGCGTGCGCATCAGTCCGCCGCACGCAAGCCGCGCGCCCGCGAGCGCGCACCCAGCTTGCTGTTGTACACGCCGCTCGGCAGCGCTTCGTAGCGCTTGAAGCGGCGCGCGGTCGGCGCGGCGCCTGCCCCATCCTCGTCGTCGGCCACGCTTGCGCCGCGCCTCCCACTGCCGAGGTACGCGATGCCGCCGAGCAGCAGCAGCAGCAGCGCCAGGGCTGGCGCGAGCTCGCGTAGGCGCATCCACCGGGCGGAAAAGAGTTGCACCAAAAAACTACGAACACAGCGATTTCACACCAGCTGCTCGGGCGTGGCGCACACGTGCCACGTGCCGAGCGGCATCGGCACCATCCCGTTGCTCACGGCGAACGCGGGCGGCTGCTCGGACATTGGCGGCGGCGGCGGCGGCGGCGGCGCCAGCTCGCCGCTTTCGACGTCGACCTTGGCGTCGGCCGGGTACGCGAGCACCAGCGGCGCGCTCGTCCCCGCGACCGAGATGGTCACGGGCGGCGGCTGCATGCGCCGCAGGAGGAAGTAGCCCGCGCCTGTGCCGGCGAGCATCGCGACGAAGGCGACGCGGCCGGGCGTGAGTATGCAGATGAAGAAGCAAAGGAAGCGGATGCCCAGCTTGAGCGTGTGCTCGAGCGTCCGGATCAGCTGCTCGCTCCACGGGTAGCGCACCTTGAGCCAGAAGCGCATGCGCTCGGGCGAGCTGCGCAAGCCTCAGTATCAGCACAGGGGGGGGGGGGGGCAACAACGGATGTGCGCACCGCAGCGGCGCGTTGTCGAGCGCCTCCTGCGCGCAGACGGCGTCCTGCACGCGGTGCGACGCCTTGAGCGCCTCGGCCAGGAACGCGAGCAGGAACACGCCCAGGGCGAGCGCTGCGCAGCGGCAGCATCAGCAAGTGCCTCACGTCGCCCAGCAGCGTCGCGCGCGCGTGGCCGCACCGGCGTAGGCAGTCCACGACCACGCGTCGTCAAACAGCAGCCCCGGCGGCGGCGGCGGCGGCGGTGGCTGATGCACGTTGCCGGCGGCGGCGGCGGCAGCGAGCGCCTTCTCGAGCAGCTGGTGCACGCGCAGCTGGGCGCGCAGCACGGCGTCGTCGCCGGCAGCCGCCGCGGCGTCGGGCATGGCGTCCATCGAGCAGGCGGCGGGTGTCTGGTGGCGGGGCAGTGCGCGCCGGCGTGAGCGTCTGAAGTGACGGCGTCAGAACGGGGCTCACCGTCGTGGTGGCGTGGCGAGGCGTGTGCACGGCGCACGGGGGGCGCAACCGCGCGCCGGCCTTTAAGGAGGCCGGCACTCGGGCGCGCAGAGTGGTCGAGGCGCGTGCGTCTGTCACATATCTTTTCTCAATCGTGCGTGGCGTCGTCGTCGAAGCTTCTTCGACCCGCTGATCAAGCCGCTGCAGCGCAAGCTAGACGAGCTCAAGGGCCGCAAGCACGAGCTCAAGCACGACTTTGACCGGGCGCTGACGGCCGACATTAAGGCGCTGCTCGAGCAGAAGGACGCGCTCATGCTGACGCAGGACCACTTGGCGCGGGCGCGGCACGGCGGCGGTGGCGGCACCGGCAGCCGAATCGGCACAGGCAGCACGGGAGCGGGAGCAGCTCGTGGCGCGCCTCAGAACTCGAGCGACAGCCAATCAAATACGCTAGGCGAGGTCATCACATCACAGCTGCGAACCGGCCTGCCGGCCTGGCGTGGGACCCGGTCGCGCTCGTGCTCGTTGTGGGCGAGTACGACAAGCTCTCGGCCTGGACGCTCGAGGGCGAGCGCGTGCACGTCTGGGCCGAGGGACTGTTCGCATATTGTGCCGGCGTGGCCATCTCGCCCATCGACGGCACCTTGTGACCACCAGTCGTGACGGCCACAAGGTTCTCGTCTTCTTAGCACAACCGCTTTGTGCCCTGTCTGTGTTGATGTTGACCGTAGAGACCTTTTCGCGCTTTATGAAGCAAAGTACCTACTTCCCTCCATTTTCTCTTTTCCGTCTGCGCACTCTGCTCCAGTGAGCGACTCCGCTTTGTTTGCTTTTGCACAAAATGTTTGCAATTCGGCTTTACAGGTGCGCAAAAAGTGCGCGCCTTGTGTCTTTCCAACCATTCTGAACCATTATGCTATTCTGATCTGCAAACATGTCTGCATCAACGATCACACACGTGTTCCTATCAGGCAAGGAGATCCGCAAGCGCTATGGGGTCTCCAATAC
>CALSCO010000559.1:0-23960 GCA_943704415.1 Parvularia atlantis | reverse complement strand
CACCGCGGCGCCCTGGCGCGTACGGAACGTCTTGGCGCAGAACGCGCAGCGGAAGCCCATGAAGGGCGTCTGCACGGCCGATGGCGTGGTAAGGTCCGCCGCCATGTTGCGTGCCCCTCTAGTTAATTGTTCTTTGGCGCTCTTTGGCCCTCACGTGAGTCGGCGCCGCCGCCGGGCCATGCGCCATAAGGGTAGGCCAGGTGTACACATCTTAGAATGCGTCCTGCCCGCCGCCCTTCAGCGCCGCGGACGCGTCGCGCAGCGCCTGCCGCAGAAACTCGCGCTGGTCCGCAGCGAGCACGCCGCCGCCCGCTCCCGATGCGCACAACGGCCGCATGTAGTGCTGCAGGAAGAACAGCAGGCCCTCGCGCAGCTCCTCGGGCTCGTGACCCTTGCGGAACATGGCGTACAGCTGTGCGCGCGGTGGCGGCGTTGATGGCGGGCGCGGGCTCAGCGCCCGGGTTGATGCGCACCTGCTCTTGGTGCCGGTGCTCGAGCGAGCGCCGCACGGTCGCCGGGCTCGTGCGCCAGGCCTGGTCGAAGGTGAGCAGGACGAGCGAGAAGACGAGGCGGAAGAACGACGTCTGCATATTCGACAGGCTCTGGAACTGCACGGACTGGCGGCGCGGGCGATCAGTGCACGCTGCCGCTGCCCTAGCGCGGTAGGGCGCACTTTGAACACGCTGACGTTGACCGACCCGGCCGATAGCAGGAACGCGAGCAGATGCGCCACGTTGCTCAGCGCGCGCTGCTCGAGCTGCTCCAGCTCCTTGAACGTGTCCCAGAACACAAACTGCGCCGGGCGTCACGCCCCGCCGCTCACCGTCCCGCAAACCGCCCGCACTGCGCACCTGGAACGTCACCCTGAAGCTGTACTTGACGTTGCACAGCTTGTCGGCAACGTGCGCGTAGAAGCGGTTGAATGTGCCCTCCTGCGGTGCACGCGCTCAACACGTCCTTCCCCTCGCCCGCACCCGACGCGCCGCACCTGCTTGCAGCAGTGCACGAGCACCCGTACGATTTCACGCTCCTGCTGGTCCTTGAGCGAGAGCTTCATCAGCCGCGTAAAGGCCTCGGCGTAGTCCTGCCGCGCGCGTGATGAGCAGCCGAGCCGGCACGTGCCCCACCTCGCACGCGCACCTGGCTCGACATCAACGCCACAAACACCCGCCGCCGCACGTCCGTATTCATGCCCTGCGCCCTGGCCACGGTCAGCAGCTGCTCGTTGTCGTCCTCGTGGCCGCCTGCGCGTCTGCATCAGCGCACGCACCCAGATCGGCGCCGCGCTGCCAGCGCACCGGTGGCTGTCGTCGCCGACGGCTGGTCGCGCCCGGCCCACGCCGCCCCCACGAGCCACCACCGCCCTGCGAGCGCGGCGGTGAGCGACGGCAGCGCATCGTGCGGCAGAGCGCGGCGCACCGCGCTCCTTGACCGACTGCAGGTCATCCAGGGTGACGCGCAGCCCGTCCACCGCGCCCGGCGTGGCTGAGTGGCAGTGAGCGGGCGGCGCACGACCGCGCCCACGTGACGCACCGCGGCTGTACCCGCGCACGAGCTTCTTGAGCGGCGCGATCTTGAGCTCGAGCGCCTGGTCGGCCGCGCCGTTGGCCTTGCGGTTGTTCTTCACCGCTGCGATGGTCTCGAGCATGAACTTGACGCGCGTGTTGCTGCGGCTGTGCGGTGAGCGGGCGGGGGGCGAGCGCGCGCCGAGCGGCATCACGGACCTGCTTTGCTGCGCCTGCGCCTGCCGGTGCACGTCGAGGATGAGCTCCTTCAGGCCGGCTGGGTCGTCCGCGCGCAGGCGAAATCCAGCGTCTGCGTTGGGCATGTGAGGCGTGTGCCGCGCGGCCCAACCCGCCCGGCGGCGCACGCTTCACGACGACCAGCAGCAGCTCCACGTCCGCGGGCGTCATGCTCGCGGCAAACACACGCGCCAGGTCGAGGATCAGCTGTGCCTGGACGAGCTGTGCGGCGGCTCAGCGGGGCGGGCGCCTTGTACGGCCGTGCGCACCCCGAAGATGTATAGGTGCACGAGCAGCACGAGCAGGTTGGCCGCCTCCTTGCTTACCACGATTGCATCGTTGGCGCCCGCGGGCCGGTCGGCGGCAAACAGCGTCTTGGCGATCTCGTAGTGCCGCATGAACGCGTCAAACGTCTCCTGCAGGAAGCTCGCGCCTGCGCGTTGACCGTCAGCGCCCGACACGGCTGAGCGCGCCCGCGCGAGCACGCGCCGATATCTGAGCCGACCACGGCCGACAGTGAGCACACAAAGGCGGCGTACACGGCCATGAACGACTCGAGCAGCGTCGCGGCCTGCTCGCACGCGTGCAGCACGCTGCTCGTCATCGCCGACGATACGTCTGCGCAACGGCGGGCTTAGCCCACACACGTCTGATCACATGCGCGCAGGCACACCGTGCCGCGTGTGCCTGCGGAAGAGCTCCTCGATCTGCGTCACCATCGTCGCCAGGTTGCTCTCGCTCATCCTGCGCGCGACGAGCGCGATCAGGTCGCGAGCGTCCGCGTCGTTGTCGCCGGAGGGGTCGCACCGGTTGACGACGCCTCGCACGACGCGCCGCAGCCGCTCCTGCTCCTGTGATAGCGGTTGCTGCTGCTGCGGCTGCGGCTGTGGAGGCACTGGGGCGCTCGATGGCGCATGTACTGGCTCGCGATCGGGCTCACGCATCGGCTTGCGACGCTGCGGCTGCGGCGGCTGCGGCGGCTGCGGCGGCTGCGGCGGCTGCGGCTGTGGCGGCTCGGCATCCTCGACGTCGCTGTCATCGCGCCCTGCAGCCTCGGCGCCGTCCGCCTCGCTGTCGCTGTCGCTGCCGCTCGCCGACGCCATGCCGTCAAGCAGGTCTGCCGACGCTGTGAGCCCCGAGGAGCGCACAGAGCCCACAGAGCGCACGCACCGTCGAGGCCGTCCGCAGCGAACGACGCGCGCAGCCGATCACGCGCCCCGCCGAGCTTGCGCCGCATGCGCCGGATGATCGCGTCGTCGTCGTCGTCGTCGTCGTCGTCGCGGTCGGCAGCATGTGCAGCGGCGGCTTGGGATGGCCGTGCACGCTTGCGAAGCAGTGCGGCGCGTCGCAGCATGGCGGCGAGAAGGCCACGTGGCGCGCGCTTTGAAGTCGCGCCTTCCTCGCAGTGCTTGTGCCGTGCTGTGCCTCTGCGGGTGACTGACGCGCGCGCTGCGCTGCGCCGTACGACAGCCGCGGCCGCGACGATGGGCAAGCGGTCGCACACGCCCGGCGAGAAGGGCGGCTCGCGCCGCAAGAAGCAGGTGCCGCACTCGCGCCGCAAGCAGGCCGACCCCGCGCCGTTCCGCCTGCCGCCGCGCGTGGGCAAGGCGGGGCCCGGCGGCGCGCCTCAGCCGAGGAAGCGGCCGGCCGAGGAGAAGGAGCCGGCGCCTGCTGAAGACGACGAAGACGACGAGGAGGACGCGGGCGCACTGGACGACGGCGAGGACGACAACGACGGCGTGATGGACGACGAGTTTGCCGAGGCCGCGACGCTGAGCGAGGGCGACGACGACGCGCACGAGATGCCCGCCGCCAAGCCGTTCTCGGACGGCAACGAGCGCTGGCTCAAGGTCAAGCGCAGCGCGTCGCTCTTCGAGGCCGACGAGGACGACGAGGACGACAAAGTTGAGGACGGCGACGGCTGGGTGCGCGCGGGGCGGCAGCGTGCGCCGCTCTACCGCTCACGCACCGGCAGACGCGCGACGACCTGGGCTCGGACGACGAGGGTGCAGGTGACGACGATGAGGACGACGATGTAGACGCCGACGCCGACGAGGACGACGATGAGGACGAGGACGAGGAGGTCGGCCGAGGGGCTGGCCGCGCGCGTGCGTGCTGAGGCGTCGCGCGGCCACAGCTCGAGGTCGAGAAGAAGTCGCGCAGGCTCGACGTCAAGAAGAAGCGCGAGGCAGAGATGGCCGACGCCGAGCTCAAGACCAACATCAGCGCGGGCGAGCAGTTTGTGCTGCCCACGCCCGAGCAGGTCGAGGTCGAGCGTGCGTGCGCACGGGTCTGTGCCCGCTTGCGCCGCTGACCGTGCCGCGCGCTCGCAGGAAACCAGCCGCCCGACCTACCGATGGTCAACCACCGCATCCACGAGATCGTGCGCGTACTCAGCAAGTTCAGTGAGTACCGCGAGCCCGGGAGGTGTGCACGGTGCGCACACGCGTGCGTTGCACCGAGCCCATGCGCGTGCAGGTCACGCGCAGAGTACGTCGACCAGCTCGTGCGCGACCTGTCGCTGTACTACGGCTACTCGGCCTTCCTTATGGACAAGGTCTTCCACCTGTTCACGCCGGCTGAGGCGGTCGAGTTCCTCGAGGCCAACGAAGTCCCGCGCCCCGTCACGATCCGCACCAACACGCTCAAGACACGCCGGCGTGACCTCGCTCAGGTGCGTGCGCGCGCGTGTGCTGTCTGTCGCAGGGCGCGAGGCACAGCGCCGATGTCTGCGCGCGCGTGCAGGCGCTGATCAACCGCGGCGTCAACCTGGACCCGCTCGGCAAGTGGTCCAAGGTCGGCCTGCAGATCTACGAGTCGTCCGTGCCCATCGGCGCCACGCCCGAGTACCTCGCCGGCCACTACATGCTGCAGGCGCGCGCACAAAACCGCACACGGGAGCACTCTGGAGGGCTGATACGCGCCGCCACCGCTCCAGTCGGCCGCGTCGTTCATGCCTGTGATCGCGCTGGCGCCGCTGGAGAACGAGCGCGTCCTCGACATGGCCGCGGCGCCGGGCGGCAAGACGAGCTACATCGCCGCGCTGATGAAGAACACCGGCAGCGTCTTTGCCAACGACCCCAACAAGGACCGCTGCAAGGCGATCGTCGGCAACCTGCACCGCCTGGGTGTGTGCGGGCGCGCCTCGCGCACCGTGCCGCCCGTCTGACGGCGGCACGCAGGCGTGAAGAACGCAGTCGTCGTCAATTACGACGGGCGCCAATTCCCGAAGGTGCGCAGGCGTGCCCACCCATGGCGTGCTGACGCCGAGGCTGCCGTGCAGGTCATCGGCGGCTTTGACCGCGTGCTGCTGGACGCGCCGTGCTCGGGCACGGGCGTGATCTCCAAGGACGCCTCGGTGAAGCTCAATAAGGTGCGCAACCGCGCCCGAGGGCGGTGCTGTGCTCACACGCCGCAACGCGCACAGACCGACCGCGACTTTGACCTGCTCTCGCACTTGCAGCGGCAGCTGCTGCTCTGCGCGATCGACTCGGTGGACGCGACGTCCAAGACCGGCGGCTACATCGTCTACTCGACGTGTTCGGTGCGCCGTTGCGTCTGGCCGAGGCGACGGCGGCTCATGCGCCTGCGCCAGGTCACTGTGGACGAGAACGAGGCCGTGGTCAACTACGCGCTGCAGAAGCGCAAGAACATCAAGCTCGTGTCGACCGGGCTTGAGTTTGGCAAGGAGGGCTTTGTGCAGTGCGCGCCTTGTTTCCCCACTGTGCCCTCACTCACACGGTCCCGCGCACAGCTTCCGCGACAAGCGCTTCCACCCGTCGCTCAACCTGACGCGGCGCTTCTACCCGCACGCGCACAACATGGACGGCTTCTTCGTCGCCAAGTTCAAGAAGGTGGGTGTGCAGCGCTGCAGGAGTCGTGCTCACGTCCCTCGCACGCCCAGATGTCGAATGTGATCCCGCAGACGAAGGCCGAGGACGAGGGCGCCGTGGGCGAGGTTGTTGATGCGGCCGTCGGCGCAGAGGTCAACCAGGAGCCCGTGACGTTTGACGACGAGGCCGACCGTGTCTACATGGAAGGTGCGCCGTCTGCTCGCGCAGCTGCGTGCATCGGCTGAGGTGTGTGTGTGTGTGTGTGTGTGTGTGTGTGTTGCGCGCGTGTGCGCAGCCGCCCGTGTCAAGGCGCAGAAGAAGAAGGGCCTGTCGCCGCACAAGCCCAAGCCCAAGCCGGCGGCGGCTGACGGCGAGAGCGCACGGACACCGACGCAGCCGAAGAAGCAGCCGAAGAAGGAGCAAGCCAAGACCAACGGCGAAGCATTGCACCGCGTCAAGAAGGCCAAGACCGAGAGCGAACGGTGATCACGTGTGCCTTACTCTAGCCATTTGAGCGAACCCAGCATGAGTAGGCGGCGCGGGAGCTTGCCCGAGGCGGGCGAGAGCACGGTGATGCGCTTGCGTGCCATGTCGACCTCGTCCCTGCTCGCATCAGCCACCACCGCGCGGGCGCACGCGGCACGCACACGTAGAGGAAACCAGCCACGTTGTACTCGAGCAGCGACTTGCCGCTCGCGCTCTCGGCGAACGACAGGCCCAAGACCGAGTATTGCAGGTCCTGCGACGGCTCCACCCGCAACACGCGCGTCTCGTCGACCTTGCGCTCCTCACCGATCGGCAGCGCCGACGTGGGCGCGACGTGGGCTGGGCGCGATGTCGGCTCGCAGGAGCATGCGCGCGCGCGCAGACGGGCGCACCCTGCCCGATCTGGTACAGCTCAAACTCACCAAAGTTGAGCGTGACGCGGTGCGGCGCGAGCCGGTCCTTGACGCCGTAGAAGTACTCGCGCAGCTTGGCGTTGCGCGCGCGCCGGCGGTACCTCGCGTCGCGCACGACGACCTGGACAGCGGCCGGTTCAGAGGCAGCTCGGGCGCGATCGTCGCCTGCACGCACGCCGCCAGATTTTGGCAGCTTGAGCACGGTCACGTTCTCGCTCGGCGGCAGCTCCCGCACAATCTCGCTGTACAGGCGCTCGTCGCCCAGCACGAGAACGACATCCGCTACGCGCGTCGTCACGTGAGCGCAGCGGCGGCGGCAGGCGCACCGGCGCTCACCCTTGAACGCGCGGATGATGTGCATCATAATCTGGTACCCGGCGTTTTCGACCCACCCGCACGTGTTGATGATCGCGCCCGAGCTGTTGGCTGGCGAGCGGCGGCGCGCTCAGCCAGACGCGCCGTGGGAGCCTTGCTCACCTTCGCGGTCGACGCCCAGCCGCTGGTTGACGATGGCGGCGAGGTGCGACACCATCGTGTTGTACAGCTTCGGGTTCTCGCCCGGCGACGTGTGGCCGTAGAAGTACACGAGCGGCGTCGTGCCCTCGAAGCCGTGCTCGACCTCGACCATGCGCTCGAGCGGCACGGCGCAGATCGAGCCGGGCACGGTGACGGCGCCCTGCGCGGCCGCGCGGCGCATGAGCAGTGGCCGCGGGCGCCACGCGGCGTGCCCGCCACCTGACCCACGTCCAAGTCGACAAAGTGCGTCTGGTGCTGCGAGCGCACGCAGTAGTTGAGCAGTATCCGGCACAGCGTGCTCTTGCCGACATCGGTCGGCCCGACAACGACGGCCTGCGGCGCGGCCGCATCCGTGAGACGCCCTGGCCCCACGTCCGCGCATCGCAGGTGCGCACGCACCCGCGGGCCCGGCCGCTGCGCAGCGTATGCGGCCTGGCGCAGCTTCTCGAGCTGCAGGTGCACGTTGAGGTAGGTCATCATCGGCGTCTCGTCGGCGACGTAGGCGTGCTGCGGCGTGCCGGTGACCTTATGTGCGCGCGCACGCGTCACGTGAGGCCGCCGACACCATGTCGCACCGCGCACGCCACCTGCAGCACGCAGCCCTGCCATGTGAACACGGCGACCTTGCACGCCGAGAGCGTGTACTCGACGCGCGGCGCAACGGTCGCGCCAAAGATTTCGGCCAGGCCGTCGAGCAGCTGCGGCCCGCGTCAGGCGCCTCCCCGCGACCACGGCGGCCCCTCACGCCGTCGTGCCTTCAGCTTGACCTCGGTCCCGCTCTCGACCTCGAGGCGTAGCTCCTGCTCGCGGCCGAGGCGGTGCTCGGTGACAGGCATCGCAAGACTCTGCTTGTGAGCCTGTGGGCGGTATGCGTCACGTGCCATATCGGGTGCGGCCACGGTGGTGGCGGTGTGCGGTGGTGGCGGTGTGCGGTGGTGGCGCGTGGTGGTGGTGAGGGTGGCGCGGTGCGTGTGAGCGACTGACGAGGCGCGGGCAAGGCGAGACCATGTAGCGGAGGCGGGTAGTGACGGATGGGTAAGTGGCTGTAGAAGCTCGGTGAACTGAACGGAGAGCGTGGGAGCGAGAGAGAGACAGAGAAAGAAGGGCGACGAGCAGGGGAATGCGGTGCGAGCACGCACTTATACAACACCTAGGCAGGCCTCTGCGGCGCGCTACCTGCCTGGCGGCTACATCGGCGCTCTCACTTGAGCGCCGATGTCTCGGGCCGCGCGCTCGATCATGATGTGGCCGGTCGTGGCGACGCGACCGTCGCCCGCCCGCCCGATGACCTTCCTGCCGTCGCGCCGCTCGCTGCAAACTCGCACGCTCTCTGCCAGTGTTGAGTTCACCACAGCTTGCCTACACGCCCCCACTACATGGTCACGCACTCTCTCGCCTTGCGCGCGCCCCCCTCACCAGTCGCTCACACACACCGCGCCACACTCGCCACCACCACGCGCCACCACCGCACTGCGGCCGCACCAGGTATAGCACGCGCCCCTTTACAACCAGCATTGACCAAGCGCATCGCATGAGCCTAAGGCGTCACCATACTGCCAGATCCTGGCATCTCCTTTCGCCGCCGCCGCCGCGCCTAAAACCGCCAGTTGCGCGGCGCCCTCGCTGTGCACTTCCGCCGCCGTCTTCTCGTGGCTTCGCGACGTCAGCGCAAGACTCCCGAGTGCGAGGAGCAGACGTGGGCGGCCACCAGGACGAGCGTGGGCGCGTGACTTTCGTCTCCGTTCACATCTCCCGTTCACTCAAGCAACTTTTGAGTAGGCGCACGACGTGCGTGCTGCGGATATGGCGGCCGAGAGAATGGACGAGGCTGCTGAGAGTCAGAACACGTTCACGTACACGTACGAGTATCGGCTATTGGTGCTGGACGAAGTTGCGGCGACAACAGAGCGGTTCGTAGAAGACCGCCAGCGTGACATAGTAAACGCGCTGGAGCCGCGCCTGGATGTGCTCAAGCAGCCGCTGAGCATGACGTGGCTTCTCTACTGGGTCAAGACAGGCGGATTTGTTGCCGCACTGAATGCAGAGAGAGGTAAGAATTCACTGCCGCCGCTGAAGATGGAGGTGTCTGGGGATGCAGAGCTCGACCCGCATTTGTGGCTCAAGGTTCCTGCTGCAGGGTCGCTTTTCCGAAGAGTTGATCGGGTACTGGTGAACGGCCAGCTGGGCGACTCGGACTGGATGAACTCCCGCATGGGCGCAAAGCTTCAAGATGCGACAACAGGCGAGCAGATTGACCTCTTCTCGGCAAAGCGCAATGCGATCGTCGTTTACACTTTGCTGAACACGGCACCAGGCGCTGTGGTAGACCTGGCCAAGGCGATGAGCAGTGCGCTTGCTCCCGCGCCGAGCGCGGACACTGACGGGCATGTGGCGACCGCCGCGCGAACGCTCGCGGTCTTTTTGTCGACCAACATGAAGCTGCCTGCGTCAGCTGACGCCATTGCACTGCAACCGGAGAGCGAGGTTCAGACTTCCATGCCTCCAGCTGTCAGCGCGGCCGTGTCTGATGATGACTTCAAGTACAGAAGGCGCCTAGCTGTTTTGGATTCTGATCGTGACAACAGAGAGCCAGACAACGGCGTAAATGCCAATCCACAGGGACCGCGCCCTGCCGAAATGGCGTACTTTGAGGAGGTGCGCTCAGCATATGCCATCTTTGCAGCCGACGATACCAATCGTCAGATTTTTCCGTACAATTTCTTCGCTGGAACAGCGGGCATGGGCAAGACTCGCTTTGGTGCGAACATCCTGCACGAGCTGCGCGAAATTGCGCTGCAGGAGAAACGCAACTTGGAGGCCAAACTTGCAGCCCAACAGTTGGACAGCCGTGGCAGTCATGCTGATGCTTCACGTGCCTTCGAGTTACGTGATGCACTGGTCGGTACACCAAAGCGCTCAATGCAAGTGATGGTGGAGTTCAACGGCAGCGGCAACAAGTTGATGCATATTGAGAAGCAGTACATGCAGACACATGGCTTTGCCGAGAACCTTTTGACACTGCGCATCTTGCTGATGGCCTTAGGCTGCTGGACAGTCGACGTCGTTTACAAGCGCCTGGGGATCAGCTCAGTGGAGGCCCTAAGTGGCCTTCTGCGCGTGCTCGATAGTGGCCAGCTGCTGAACACTTCGAAGCTTCTGCGCTTCATCGCGCACCAGTGGCGAGCCAGATATGGCATCGACCGAAGTAGCAATCTCGTACTCGTTCTTCATATTGACGAGTTGCAGCTGTTGAAGTCCCCTGCCGTGGCGCGCGACATGCTACGTCCGCTGCAGCGGTACGTTCACGACCCCAGCGGAAGGTCAGATGCGCAGGTAGATGGATTATTTGTGACGCTGCTATTGACTGGAACGCGGGGCGACGATTTGAAGCAGTTGATGATGACAAATGCGTCTGCGGCGGTCAAACCATCTGCTGTACTAGAAGAATCGAGCACTGTTTCAAAATTTGTTGTTTACACGCTGCAGCCGCTGTCGGTGAAGGAGACCATAGACATGCTTGTGAACGACGAGAGCGGCATCTTTGACAGCTCGGTCGGCCCGGACGCCAGGCAAGCAGCCGCCAGCAACATGTTCTTCCGGGTATTCGCGCACGACCTGGGCGGACGGCCTCGCTTCATGCGAATGATATGCCTAAAATCCGAAAGGCTAAAGCACTTTAGCGACTCGGATGGCGCGACCAAAGTCCAGGAGCTGGCCAAGCTGCTTCAACCGGACATTGACTTGGACAAGAACGTTATGAAGAAAGTTAGTGGTGTCGAAACGTCGCCCACGCATTATTTGCGGCTGGCGCAACTCGTGCTGTCTGGCGTACCTGTCAACCTCGACATCTCAGAAGAGGAGATCAAAGGCGCTGATGGCGAGCAGCCGATTGCACTGGCGGACCTGATATTCCGCGGCGTGGTACAGCTGGCTGACGGCGGGCGTATCACCATGGCGCCGGCTGTGCTCAGCGCCATCCTGCAGAAAATCGGCATGTCGCGCCTGCTGGAGTTTCCGGCACTGCAGTTCTACGACCATTCTTTCGAGAACGCCGTCAACGAGACGCTGAGCGCGCGCATGCAAGCGCTGGCGCGTGCGCGTACTACACAGGACGGCATGACGCATGTGACCGTGCGCACGCTGCTTCCCGGTGCTGTCGGCTCTGAGGCTTTGCTTGACATGAATATCGAGTATGACGCCAACAAGAGTGCCGTTGTGCTTGAAGACACCAATGCAGTCGTTCAGGCAGCAGGCCTGACCATGTTCCGTCGCACGTCGTCCGGAGCGGCGGAAGAGATGCAAGCTGGTCACATCGTCAAGACTTTCCCAGGCACGGAAGGTGTCGACACAAAGGTCTTGGTGTCTGCCATTCCGAGTCTCACAGGTGGCCAACGTCGGAGTGTGACCCTGCGGCGTCTGCTCATCCTTCTGCAGTGCAAAGGCATGCATCAAGTGGGCGAACAGGACAAAACGTTTACTCCAGTTCGCTTTAGGAGTGAGGTGCTGGACCACGTGGAGAGCCTGGGCATCAGGGATCAGACCGAGTATGACGTCGTGGTGGTGTTTGTGACCCTTCGTCCTCTGGTACTCAGCAAAGGCTACAATCTCAAGCTCATGGCACATGTTCAGCCTGGCAGCGGCAAGTACACGTTCACGAGCGATCAGCATCCGCGCGTGGGCCTGCTTTTCATCGGGCGCGACCAGCTGCCGTCGTTCATGCCGTACCTGAGCGAGCGGCTCCAGCTGAGTGCGGCGGCGGTCGGCCGGCAGGGCAAGGGTACTACCAAGGCTGGCAGCGGCGTCACGAAAATGCTTGCAGACCTCAGCATCGGCAGCGGCACGCCATCTGCTGCCAAAGCGGCCAACCCTGTGCCCGTTCAAGTTGCGTCGACAGCTCAGGCTGGCGCATCGTCCGCCGCATCCTCAAGCGCGCCAATCGTGACTGCTCTGCCGTCACGGGTGCAACCTCCACGCCAGGCCAGGAAGCCCTCCCGATCGACACAGTGACCGCCAGCCTGTGGGTTCCTGTCTCAATCTGATGTGCTGCATTCGCCACTGCGCCCTATCAACTGACCACGCCGATCTCTCTTCATTTCTCGCTTCACGCGCTCTGCGCTCGCTAGCACGCGCCCACTTACACCGAGTTCTTGATTGCCTGGATGAGCTGGTTGATGGACGCGGCAAACTTCTCGTCCGTCTGCAGGTCCACGTACAGCTTGCCGGCGAGCAGCGGGCCCATGTCGCCGCTGCCGGCCCAGTCAGCCACGCGGTGTCGCACGGCGCCACGCGAACGCACCGCGGCGGGAAGGGCGTGCACGAGTCGACGAGCACGGGCACGATCAGCTTGCCGCGATCGGCGGCCAGGCTGGCGCACGCACGCGCACGTCAGCGCTGCTGCTCCTGCTGCGCGCAGATCGCCCTCGCGCGCGTACCGCACTTCCTTGCGGCAGTTTTCGCTCATCGCGTACCGGTCCGAGACGCACGCGATCACCACCTTGGCGTCCGAGATGCCCTCGTCGATCGCACCAAACAGCTGCGCGCCGCCGAGCAGCCTGGGCCGGCGCCGTCAGCCGCGACCGTGCAGTTTGCGCGGGATGCGGGTGCGCAACTCGTTGTCGTCCATCCAACACGTCAGCCCGGCCGACTCGAGCGTCTGCTTCAGGTTCCTGGCCGCGGGCTTGTTGTACCAGCTGCGCGCCGCCGCCGCCACCATCAGCTCGGCACACACATGACGCCCCAGCACACGCACGAGTACGAGATGAAGACGGTCTTCGGTCCGTCGCCACTCGCCTGGCGCAGCACCGCGTCACGCGCGCGCCAAACAACCGACACGGGCGCACCTTGGCCGCCTCGACCACCGCTTTGACCGGCGCCGTCTCGGTCTTGGGCTCCGGCTGCCGATTGTGCGCGTTCGTCAGCGGCATCAGGGTGCGCACCGCACGCCTCACCTTGACAATGCTCGCGGCCACGCGCTCGCGGCTCGAGGCGAAGCTCTGCAGCTCGCCGCGCAGGCGCCGCACGGCGACGGCGATGCGCGTGTGCGCGACGGGCTGCGAGCGGTGCAGCGTGGGCGCACGTGCACGTAGTGCTAGTGCAGCGCAGTCGCGCACCTTGTCAGAGACGCAGCCGATGAGTGTGTCGACCTCGGCTGCGCTCAAGTCCGGGTCGAGCAGCAGCGGCAAGTCGATGTGCTCGGCCTTGAACGCCTTGGACAGCGAGCCGATCGTCTTCTGGTCGAAGCCGAGCGAGCCCAGCCACGTCTCGGTCGACGCGAGCGTGAGGTACGGCTCGTAGCGGATGTTGGCCAGCGCGAGCGCGGCCAATTGCCGGTGGCGCTCGTACGGGTCGAACGCGTACGACATGAGCGTGGGCACGAGGCGCGAGCGCGCGATCTTGTACATCTCGTGCGCGTTTGGGCTACGCGCGGTTGCAGGTGTCGGGCTGGGCAGCGGGCTCGTGGCCAGCGCGCGCGCACCTGATCATCGTGTCGGCCTTGGTCAGGCGGGCCAGGCACCACAGGAAGACCGATTGGACCGGCTTGATCTTGGACGAGATGAGCGCAAACATGTTGACGAGATCGTCTGGGAACATCTCGAGCTTGAAGCCGGGCACGAATGGGTCGTTCAGGACAAAGTCCTCCACAAACTCTGCGTCGCAGGCGTGGGCCGCCGGGCACTTCTGCTCGCTGCGAACGCGCGCGCACCCTCGCCTCGCCCGTCCAGGCGCACGACGTTGTCGTTGTTGAGCATGAGCAGGGCCACGGCGATCGTGGCGTAGCACGCGGCCTCGGGGTCGTGCGCGCGGCAGAGCCCGAGCAGGCCTGCGCGCGGCCGAGCGGGTCATCGGCCAGCTTGTGCCAGGGCGCGCGCACGCTTGGCGGTCTTCGGGTCGGCAAAGAGCAGCTCGCCGACGAGCGTGCGCACAGTCGCGTTGAGCGAGAGGTTGGCAAGGATGCCGACGGCGAGCTTGACATCGTTCGAGATGACCGAGCCGGTCGGCTCGCCCGCCTCGGCCGCGCCGCTGGCGGCCGCGCCTGCACCCTTGTCGTCCAGCACGCCGGTAATGCGCACGATCGGCGTCTGCTCAACGATGTTCTGCAACGCGCGGGCACCGTGAGGCGCATGCACGCACGCATGCAGAGCCGCGGCGGACGCACGCCGATGCCCTTGCGGATGCTGCTTAGGACGCCTAGTGAGCGCAGCACGCGCAGTGAGCCGGTGCCGCCTGTTTGCGGTACGCCGCGCACGCACGGTGGCGCGGTTGGCTGTCGTCCGCGACGGGCTCGCTGGTGCGGTTCTTGCGCTCCATCGCCTTCTTCTCGAACAGCGTCTGTGCGCACGTGAGCCGAACGCGACCTTGCACGCCGTGCGCCTGCGCACATCGAGGATGACCGGGATGCCGCCTGCGCGCCGCGCGTCAGCCACACGACGCGCGCGGCAGCGCGGAAGGGGCAGCCGCGCACCGAGCACCATCATGCGCACGGCGCAGTGGCCCTCGCGCGAGAAGGCCTTGATCAGGTGCAGCGCCTGCACGCGCAGCTGGTCGTTGTCGCTCGCGCAAAGGTCGATCAGCTGGCCCGTGAGCGCGTCGATGACCTGGCGCTTGAGCTCGCGGCTGACGTCGTTGCCGACAAAGCTCAGCACGCTGGCGTGAGAGCGCGCGTGTGAGGCCCCACACGCCCCCGTCCGCGCGCACGAGGCCGGCACCGCAGCGCCTCGAACTGCACGGCCGCGCTCGCGCCCTGCGTCTTGAGCAGCCCAGCGATCAGCGGCAGCAGGCCCTGCTCAAAGTAGCCCGTGATGCTCTCGATATGGTCGCCCAGGCGCACTGCGGAGGCGCGCGGGGGTTCAGCACGCGGACGGATCTGCACCGCGGGCGCACGGTGGTCCTTGATCAGCGTCGCGAACGCGCGCAGCTGCCGCTCCTCGTCGGCCACGCCGAGGCCGTCGAGCGTCTCCTTGACCTGCGCGGCGCGCGCGGAGCCGTGAGCGCGCGGGCGGGCGCGGCCGCACCACAGACCAACGCCTCCGGCACGTGACGCATGACGTAGGCTGACACTTTTGCGTGCGCGCGGAAGTTGATCAGCTTCGCCCTCAAAAGGCCGCGCCCCGCGCCCCGTGGCCCCCCCCGCCAACCCAAACTTCCACCGCGCATGCCAGCCAGACCGCCATGTCCGTCTTCCGCGTCACCGACGAGCTGCGGCACCGCCTGCGGTTCTACGCGCGCTTCCCGCAGCGGTCGGTAGCGCTGCGACAGCTTGTCGAGTTTGGTGCGCGCCACTTCGCTGCTGCTGCGCGCCGGATTGCGAACGGCGCAGTGACGCAACCCCGCACACACGCGCGCGTGCGCAGGCGCCAGCCCGAGCCCCGAGGTGCTGCTGCGCGCCGCACAGTGGCTGCGCGAGGAGCTGCCCGTCCGGCTGGCCCGGCGGGCGATCGAGCTTGAGGACCTGCCGCAGGGCCTGTCGGAGCTGGCACCGATCCAGCGTGTGGCCGAGAACTACGCGCAGTCGTTCGAGGAGCTTGCGTCCCTGCCCGATTGCAAGTACTACGACCCGCGGCGGTACCTGGCGCGCTCGGCCAAGGGCGCGGCGTCGTCGGCCATGCACGACCTCAACCGGAGCTTTGTCCAGGTCATCGAGCGGGTCAAGGCGCGCCACGACACCGTGCCGGCGCAGATCGGTGCGTGCCGGTGCCGGCCTCGCCGACGCACGGCTGACCGCCCGCTGCAGCCCAGGGTGTGCTGCAGCTGCAGAAGCAGCTCGCAGGGCAGGGCATGTCGCCGGACGTGCACACGTTCCTCGACCGCTTCTACCTCTCGCGCATCGGCATCCGCTTCCTGATCGGGCACCAGATCGCCCTGTTCTACAACCCGCCCAGCTCGGACTACGTCGGGCTCGTGTGCACAAACACAAACATCGGCGACGTCGGTGCGCCTCGCGCCACCCGCCCGCACCCGCGCGCTCAGCGGGGCAGTGCAGTGCGCGAGGCGTCGCAGAACGCGCAGGCCGTCTGCCAGCGCTACTACGGCATGATCGACTGTCCGAGCGTTCAAGTCGTGTGTGGGCCGCACCTCACGTTCACGTACGTGCCGTCGCACCTGCACCACGTGCTGTTTGAGATCATCAAGAACTCGCTGCGCGGTGCGCTTGGTGCAACCCGCTTGCGCCGCGCGGCCCGCGGCTGAGCACCGTCGCGCAGCCACCGTTGAACACCACGGCATCGACGGGCCGCGGTATCCGCCCGTGCGGATCATCGTCGCGGAGGGGCACGAGGTGCGTGGCCAGCGCTCGGAGCGGTTTGGGTGTGCTCACGCAAGCGCGCGTGCGCAGGACTTGACCATCAAGGTCAGCGACGAGGGTGGCGGCATCCCGCGCTCGGCCGTGCCCAACATCTGGAAGTACTCGTACTCGACGGCCAAGCAGCCGCCCGACAACACGGACGACGCGCGCGGCGAGTACAACGCGCCGCTCGCCGGGTACGGCTACGGCCTGCCGATGAGCCGCCTGGTGCGTCGCGTGCCGCTGCTGGGGGAACGCAACGTGCTGACCGCGCGCAGTACGCGCGCTACTTTGGCGGCGACCTCAAACTAATCTCGATGGAGGGGTGCGGCGCGTGCACGCACACCGGCCCGAGGGGAAGCTCACGCTCTGCGCTGCCGCAGGTATGGCACGGACGCATACATTCACCTGAACAGGCTCAGCGACGGCGCCGAGTGCCTCGCCTGATGCTCGCCCTAAGGGCATCCATGCATGCATGTACCATTCCTGTGTGCTACAGCACTTTCATGTTCCGCGGCAGGTCCATCGTGCGCAGCAGCTGCACCGTCGTGCGGATGACCGCGCGGGCGCCGGCCTGGTGCTGCAGCTCGAGCGCGATGACGGCGTCGTCCACGGTGTGGATGTGCGGGAGCATCGTGTTGGGCACGTCCAGCGCGAGCTTGTCGGTGCACAGGGCCAGTAGCTGCGCCCACACGCGCGTCAGGCCGCACACACGCGCGAGGCCGAGCGGCGCGCACCTCAAACTTGAGCTGCTGGTCCGTGTCAAGCCGCGTCACAGGCCCGTGGTCCGCGTCGGGCCGCAGCTCGGCGAGCGCGCGCAGCACGTGGTCTCGCACGGTGCGGCCCGAGCCGGGCGCCGCCTCGACCACCCACGCCGGCGCCGGCCGGCTCGCCAGCCGCTTGCTGACCTTCTCCTCGCGCAGCTCGAACGCCTTGGCTGCACGCCGGCCGAGCGACCGCTTCGGGTGCACGACCTTGCCCTTGACCGCGGCCTTCTTCGAAACGACGGGCGCCGCGGGCTTTGCCGCAGCAGCTTCCTTGGCGGGGCCGGGCGCGGACGCCGCGGGTGTGGCCTCAGAGGCGGGCGCTGGGGCGCGCGCGTGAGTCTTCTTCTGCTCACGAAGCCGCGCACAAGGAGCCGCGCACTGTCGCCAGGGCCCTGCAGCGCCGAGCGGAAGCGCTGGTACCACGACATTGTCTTCGGCTGCTGCTGCTGTTCCTGCTGCTGCTGCTGCGGCGGCGGCGGAGGTGGCCGCGGTGCGGACGGCTTCGGCCGGGCCGCGACGGTCGCGCGCGTTCGCACCAGACGCAGCGTTCGCAGCATGGCGGCGCCGTCACTTTGCAACGTGCACACCACGCGCCCCTCCGCACGCGCCCCATGGCCGACGCCGCGCCCAACTACTGGTGCCACGTCTGCAAGCAGCGCGTGCGTGCCAACGGCCTGCCCGAGGCGCCCGCCTGCGCGCGCTGCGGCAGCGACTTTATCGAGGAGGTCGACCCGACCGCCGTCGACACCTTCTTCGGCGGCGCAGGTGGCGCAGGCGGCGGCCTGCTGGACGAGTTTGACGGCGAGGCGGACGAGGACGCAGAGGGCGCGTACGACGAGGACGAGGACGCGGACGGCGAGGATGGGTGCGCCGTCCGGCCCGTCGACTTGCCGCGCGGTGGCTGACGCACGCTGTGTCGCGCGTCTCCGGGGCCGCCAGGCACGACAACCTCGCCGCCGACCCGCGCGTGTTCACTGACCTCAACACGATCATGCACCTGCTCATGAACGGCCGCAACCCGCAGGCCGGACAGCCGCAGCCGCAGGCCGGACAGCCGCAGCCGCAGGCCGGACAGCCGCCGCTGTCTGGGCAGCCGTTTGTCCTGCCCTTCGCTGGCAGCAACATCGTCATCCAGACCACCCCCGGCGTCGGGCCCGGCGGGCTGCCTGGGATGGCAGGAGGCGGCGGCGCAGTGCCGCCCGCCATGTGCGTGCGCCGGACGGGGCGTGGCGCCCCGGCAAACGGCTAATGCCGTCACGCAGGGGGTTGCTCATGCAGCAGCTGTTCGGGCCAGACATGTTTGGCGGCCGCAACGCGTTCCAGATGGTCGGCAACCCCGGCGACTACGTCATGGGCCAGCGCGGGCTCGACGACGTCATCACGCGCCTGATGGAGCAGGACGGGCTGTGCGTGCGCCAGCGCGGCTCGCGAGCCGCGCTGACGGCCGGCGACGCAGACGCAACGCGCCCCCACCAGCACCGGCAGATGTCATCGCGTCCCTACCGAAGCTGGTCATCAGCGACCAGGACGTCGGTGCGCTGCCGCAGCCCGCGTGCGCGACCACACCCGTCGGCTGAACGCCACCGGACAGCGGACAAGGCCGAGTGTGCCATCTGCAGGGACGAGTTCAAGACGGGTGACGCAGCGCGCGAGCTGCCGCCGTGCCACCACCGCTTCCACGAGGGCTGCGTCGTGCCGTGGCTGCAGCTGCACGGGTGCGTGCGCGCCGTCTGCGTGTGTCGCCACTTTCGCTCACTGGACGCACCAGGACGTGCCCCGTGTGCCGCGTCAGCCTCGTCACGCCACCACCGGCGGAAGGCAAGAAGGGCAGCCACCACTGAAACAGGGTTATGTGCGTGATCATAACAGTACAGTGGGATCATCAGAACAGCTGCACGCGGTGGCCGTTGCAGTCGGTCACGCAGACGGTGCCGTCCGGCGCGATGCAGCACCCGCGGCAGACCTGGAACTGGCCCGGTTGCGCGCCCCACGCGCCCCACGAGTGCACCAGATCGCCCTCGAGCGTCCAGACCGAGACCTTGTCGTACTCGGCCACGACGAGCACGCGCGCCGCGGCGTCGTACGCGACGTCGGCGGGGCAGTTGAGCCGGCCCTGGCCGATGATGCGCTCGCACCGACCCGTCTCGGTCGAGAGCACCTGCAGCCGATTGCGGCCCCAGTCACACACGACGAGCTCGCCGCCGTCCACCTCGGCCAGGCCGAGGGCGCACTTGAACCCGTCGCCGCCCGACGTCCACCGCGGTGACCCGTCGGCGTTGAACACCGCAACCTTATTGGCGTCGTAGCAGCCCACAGCCATCGCCCCGTCCGCAAGCACGGTCACGCTAAACGGGCGCTCGCACCGCAGGTCCATCTTGACCTGGCCCGTCTCGCCCGCAAACAGCCGCACGCAGTTGCTGTCCAGCAGCGCGGCCCACACGTCGCTGCCCGCCGTCGCGCACACGCCGTGCACCTCGCCGCCCGTGTCGATCGTGCGTACGGCCTCGAGCACCGGCGCCGCCGCCACCGTCACCGCCTCGCCGTCCGCGCACCGCGCCGAGACCACCTGCACGCGCCGGTTCTGCTGGTCGCCCACGACGAGGTCCCCGCACGGCGTCCACGCCACGCCCACCGGCCGGTCCAGCTGCCCGTGTGCGCTGCCGTGCGACCCAAACAGGCTGCGCGGCTGGCCCATGCGCGTGTAGTCGCGGCCGTGCGCGCCGATGGCACCGCGCCACGTCGCGCCCACGCGCTCGACCGGCACCGCGCCCGTCAGCAGCTCGTCCGCGTCCGGCGCGCTGAAGAAGAAGCCCAGCGTCGTGCCGTCGACCGCGCAGAGCAGCCGCGCGACCGTGCGCCGCAGACTCTCCAGCCGCTGCGCCTCCAGCAGCGTCTCGCGCAGAGTTCGGTGCTTGCTCGGCGCGAGCAGCGCCACGTCCACGTGCGCGAGCGCCACGACCATCGCGTCGCGCAGCGTCTCGGCGGCCTTGATGTCGGCCTTGACAGCCGCGGCAACGGTCTGCTCAAGCGAGGCGCGGCGGGCGTGCAGGGCGGCGGCGAGGTCGGTCACGCCCGGCGTGAGACGCGCGGCGACCTCGCCCAGGCGCAGCGAAATTTCGTCTAGGGTCGCGGCGAGATGGGCACGTAGCGCGACCGTCTGGTGCGCGACAGCGTTCGCCTGCGCGACGAGCTGGCCGTGCACGCGCTGCAGGTCCGCACAGACGGTCTCGTGACGTGCGGCGGCGGCGCGCTCGGCGGCGGCGACGCACATCGGGACCGCGTCCACATCGTGGTGCTCGTGCAGAGCCGCGTCACTCGCCAGCACGGGCAAGTGGCACGTCCGGCAGAAGTGCGCGCTGCCGTCCGCGTCCGGCCCGGCTACCTCGCACGGCACACCCGCGGCGGCGACGACGTTGGCGACGTCGTACGTCCAGCCGCAGGTGAGGCCCGTGCCCGCCATGACGAAGAAGCAGCGCGTCGTCTCACGCACGCAGGGCGCGCACACGCGGTGAAAGCACGGCAGGACGAAGGTGGCGCCAGTCGCGAGCGGCTCATCGCACACGGGGCACAGCTCTGCGTGCCCGGGCGCGGTCAGCGCGAGTGCCAGCATGCCCCGCGAGCGAACGCACCGTGCTCGCGCACGTCGCAGTCCATCGCGGTCGAGGCAGCGGCGACCACCTCGAACGGCGCATCGGCCAGCGCGTCGCGCTGCTCGAGCCGCGCCAGCATCGCATCGCGGTTGAGCTGGTTGCGCGCGAGCACAGCCTGCGGCACTGCACCGAGCGCGACGTGTCAGCACCCACCGCGCGGCTGGGGTACGCGAGGCCACGCACAGACGACGTCGAGGCGCAGGACGGTGCTGAACGGATTGCGCGCGACAGCCGTGGCAAGGGCCGTCTTGGCGTTGTCGTCGACGTCGTTGCCTGCAGGGGCTCAGCCCGGCGTCGTGCGCAGGCGGGCGCGGCAGCGCACCGTCGACGAGCAGCTTGGCGAGCGAGGTCGTTGTCGTGAGCACGTCGCCCAGGGTGCAAAGGCCGTCGGCCGTGATCTTGTTCTCTGCCCCGCGCGCGATCGTGTAAGCGCACGCGGTGGCCGGGGCGGCGCATACGCACTGCGCAGGTCGAGCTCGGCGAGCGTCGTGTTGGGCAGCGGCGCGCCGTGGCGGTGTGTCGCGTCGGCGGCGAGCGCGCGGGCCAGATGGCGCACGCCGGCGTCGCCCAGGACGTTGGCTGCACGGCGCACACGCGTGTAAGCGACGAGCGGTCGTCGGCAGGCACTGACTGGCGCACGCACAAAACAAGCCGAGGGTCGTCAGCCGCGCGTTGCGCTGCAGCAGAGCGGCGAGGTGTTGCGCGCCTGCGGGGCCGATCTGGTTGGCTGGGTGGGGCGCAGATGTCAGTGCGCGTGCGCGGGGGATTTTCTCCCCAGCTCGTGCGCACCGTTGAGCGTGAGCGTGCGGACTGTCGGGTGCGCGTGGAGTGCCGCGGCGATCACGGCCACGCCGTCGTCACCTAGCCGGTTGCCTGCGCGGGTCCCGCGGCGTCAGCGCGACGACACCCCGAGCCCGCGGCCGACGCACCCGACAGGTCGAGCTCGTCCACGGTCTGCGAGGCGCGCACGGCGGCGGCGACGGCGGGCGCGAGGGCGACGTCGATGGCGAGATCTGACAGCACTGTCAGCACAGCGCGATAGGACGCGGCGGCGGGCGCGCGCACAGCTCAGGTCGAGGCGCGTCGCGGTCGAAGCGGCGGCCAGGCGCTCGGCGAGCCTGCTGGCGGCGAGCGCGGCCTGCGCGTCGAGCTCCTCTGCCGTGCGGAGCGGCGCCTGGTCTGTCGGCGCACGGAGCGTCCGATGAGGGCCGGTGATCCTTCGTCTGAGTCTCTCGTGCGCGCGCAAGGCGCACCGCGCAGCTGCTTGGCGCTGAGCCGGGCGTGGTGCACGACCATCGGATTGAGGCGCAGCATGCTGCGTGTGGCCGGTGGCGGCGGCGCGCGGCACTGGGCGAGACGAAAGTGGCGGCTGCGGGCCCCATGTGGGTGCGCGCGTGGTGTCGGTTCCGGGAGCACGGGGGAGGAGGAAACAAGATCTTGGGCACGCGCGAGCGCAGCCACGGCCGTGAGTGCGCCGGGCTCGATCCGACAGCTAACTGCGCCGATCTGGCCCGCGCAAGTGAGATAGCGTTCAAAGCACCAGAAGGACAAGCGAGCGCTCGAATGTTGTAGGGATCGAAACTGTGTAATGGAGGCTACGCAGGACACATACACTTTGACAGCAGCAGCACCGGGCGCAAGTGCCGCCCGGCCCAGCCATGACCAAGGAGACGTCGGGCCTGAGCGCGCGGCGGAGGGGTGCGCCGCTGTCGCTGCAGATTCGCGCCGAGGACGCGTCCGACTCGCACCAGGTGCGCACGCGCTGCCCCGCCCCCGTCGCCGCCGTCGCTTGTTTTGCGACGCGACGCGGCCAACCCGCCCGGCCGCCCGCGCGCGCCCCGCGCCCGCAGTCGCCGACGCGCACGTCACCGCTCGTGCCCTCGGCCTCGGCCGTCAACTCGGCCAACACGCCCGACACGCCAGCGCAGATCCTGCCGTACCTGTACCTGGGCGGGGAGCAGCACGCATCCTCGCTCAAGGTCCTGGAGGAGCACGCCATCACCGGTGCGCGCGCGCGCGCCGCCGGCCCTGAGTGTGCGCCGCCCGGCTCACGCCCCGAGCCCCGCCGCCGCCGCCGCACGCACGCACGCACGCAGCCATCTTCAACGTCGCGGCCGAGTGCGAGCGCAAGCGCTTCGAGGAGCGGTTCGACTACTTTGCGCTCAAGGTGAGCGACAAGATTGAGGAGGACATCAGGCAGTACTTCCAGCCCGCGTTCGACTACATTGGTGCGCAACGTGCGCCCGCAGCGCACCCGCGTGCCTCATGCGTCCGCGCGTGCCAGAGAAAGTGCGCACGGGCGGGGGCCGCGTGCTCGTGCACTGCTCCGCCGGCAAGTCGCGCTCGCCGACGATCGTCATGGCGTACCTGATCCACCACAAGCAGTGCGTGGCGGGCCGGGCCTTGCACGTGCGCCGGCGGCCTCGCTCACGCGTGCAAGCGCGCACAGGTGGACGCTGCAGCACGCATACGAATACGTCAAGACGCGGCGGCGGATATGCCCAAACCTCGGCTTCATGCTCGTCCTGTCCGAGTTCGAGAAGGGTGCGCGCGTCTGACGGCACCGGCCGCGCGCAGCTGCCCTGACGACGCGCCGTGCGCGCCCAGCCACGCTCGACACGACGCCCGAGGCACGCGGGCCCCGGCCGACGCAGACACTACGCGTGCTCCTGGTCGAGGACGAGGAGAGCCACATCGAGCCGACGGTCGCGGTGGTGCGCCCCGGCAGGCACCGGCACCGCCGCCGTCATCGGCGCTGAGCATGCGCGCGGTGCACAGGTGACCAAGCTGGGGCACGTCTGTCAGACCGCGCGCAACGGGAGCGACGCGGTCGAGCTCGTGCGCGAAACCGCGTTCGACGTAATCCTGATGGACCTGTCCATGCCCGGCATGAACGGCTTCGAGGCGACGCGCAGAATCCGCCAGCTGGAGGCTGACGTGCGTGCGGCACGGTGCGCGCGGGCCCGTGCGCTGACGGCGCCGCAGCGAGGACCAGCGATCATCATCGCGCTCAAGGGCGAGGAAGACCTATCGCTGCTGAACGAGGAGGGGTCCGGGATGCCGAGTGGGATGGACGGGTTTCTCAACAAGCCGCTGAGCTTGGAGGTGCGTACCGCCGTGCGCGCCTCGGCCGCGCTGACCTCGGCCGCGGCAGGTGCTGGAAGCCTCGCTCAAGCAGCAGCTGCTGAGTCGGAGAAAGTCCGAGCTGTTGGCTTTGTAAAGGACCGCCAGCAGCAGGCCCTCTAACGCCCCCCTCCCACCCGCCCTCCCAGT
>CALSCO010000556.1:0-20239 GCA_943704415.1 Parvularia atlantis | reverse complement strand
GGGGTGGGTGGGGGGTGGCGCACGCAAGCCGTGAGCGACGATGGCCGTCACACCAGCGCGAGCGCTCGCGCGCACCTCGGCATTGGTGCCACAGATCTTGACGCCGGCGTTGAGGCAGGCCTTGTAGTGCGCCTCGACGATGTCGCGCCCGAAGACCTTGGTCGCGCCCACGCCGCAGTAGTACGGGCCCTGGGGGCCGGGGAAGCCGGCCTTTGGCCAGCCGAGCGGGTGGCCGTCGACGTCGAGGAGCGAGTACTCCTGCTCGATGCCGAACCATGGCTCGTGCTCCTTGGTCTTCTCGAAGACCTTGTTGGCGGGGAAGCGCGAGTTGGTCGCGTGCGGCGTGCCGTCGTTGTTGAGCGTCTTGCGTGTGTGCGCGCGACGCGTGAGCAGCGATCGAGAGCGAGGGAGCGAGCAGCAGCACCTCGGTCAGCACGAGGATGTTGTCGCCGCCGCGGAACGGGTCGTGGAAGATGGCCACGGGCCGCATGAGCACGTCCGAGTTGTTGCCGGGGGCCTGGCCCGTCGACGACCCGTCAAAGTTCCAGACCTTGAGCTCGTCGACCGACTTGGGCTTCTCGTCGAGTGTCATCGTCTGCGCGACGCACCGGGGTGAGCCGCACGTGCGCAGCACGAGCGCGACGGACGGACAGACGGCGCACCTTCTGGCGCATGTTCTGCTTGGTGCCGTCGATCCACACGTACGTGGCGAGGATCTTCCGCACGTCCACGTTCAGCAACGCGCACGTCGCGCACACGGCGCACCTTGCCGCGCTGGTCGAGCGAGCGGAAGTAGTCCATCACGGCGGGGTTGTTGCCGGGCGCGGCCATCTGTGCTGCTGCTGGGGTCGACGGCGGGTCGAGGGAGGGGCGGAGGGCGACGGCGAAAGTGCGGCGCTGCGGGTGCGCGGGCGCGGCCGGGTTGAGCACGCGGGTCACACGGGGCAGGTGCGTGCGGCGTGCGGTGGCAGGAGGCGGCGTGCGCAGGCCGCGCACGCGCTGCGCGAGGAAACGGAGTGGGAGACGCCGAAAAGGGCGCGCAAAAAGAAAAAAAAAAAAACAGGTGCCACGTGGCGCCTGCCGTCACCGAAGCGGCTGTGGTTCGGAAGGCTGGACGAGGGCTGGACGAGGGCTGGACGAGGGCTGGACGAGGGCGCGGATCGAGGGCTGGACGAGGGCGCGGATCGAGGGCTGGACGAGGGCTGGACGAGGGCGCGGATCGACCACAGGGACGGTTCGGACCGAGCACGGGTGAGACAGCGAGCGAGTGCGGCTGCCAGTGAGAGCGAAATGAGAGCGCAGAACGAAGGCGGAAGAGGTGCAGAGAGCAGAAGGGGCGCAGGGCAGGGCAGAGGGCGGCAGGGGCAAGAGCAGCAGGACGGACGACGGCGTTGACAGCCAGGGCAGCGAGGAGCGCGCGCACGCGCCCACCGAGCCGCACGAGCGCGAACAATGAGCAGCAGCCTGAGCAGCACGAGCAGCAGCAGCAGCTCAGCACCACCGAGGCCGCGCTCGAGCGGGGCAGCGGGCGAGAAGGAAAGGTCCCGCTGCGCAGCCCGGCCGCCGTCGTCGCCGTGCGGAAAACCACGCGATCCGGCGTCCGCATTAGGCGCGCGATCGACGATCGCGGCGGTTGATCGCGATGATCTACCGCGCCATTGGCCGATCACGCTGTCATGACAACGACCGATGCACAAATACACGCGTATACAGCCCTGCGATCTGATCGACAGGGCCCGACGATTGCCGCGGCGCGCGCCGTCGCGTTGCGTTCTCTTCGTCACGGACGAGACCCTCCAAAGGCACCCAGACCCGACGTGCTCTAACGCCCCGCTCAGCGCACCCTCCACTCCGCGGCCATCACTTTCGCCTGCGAGCGCGCGAGCAACAGCCGTCATGGGCGGTGCGCGCCACCCGCCTCTCTCTCTCTCTCTCTCTCTGCGCGCCTCACGTTCGTCCCTCCCCGTCCGCCACGGGCGCCGCAGACGGCAGCGGCGCGCCCGTCAAGAAGAAGCGCTTCAACGCGTTCGTGCTCAACAAGGTCAAGTACGCGGTCGGCGACGCCGTGCTCATCGCCGTGCGTCGTTCCTCGTTGACGGACGGCGCCAAAACGGCTGAGGTGCGAGCCCGCAGCCGAGCAACGACGGGCCGACGCCGTACATCGGCAAGATCCTCAAGATCGAGGCCGAGCCCAAGGACAACAAGAACGTGGCGCTGACGCTGCAGTGGTACTACAGGCCAGAGGTGTGCCGTCGCTGTCGCCGTGGATGTCGCGCTGATATCGTGGTTGTCGTGCATGCTCGTCCTGGACATGTATGTGGATGCGCTCGTCGTGCCTGTGGTGGATGCGCTCGTCGTGCCTGTGGTGGATGTTCGCGTCTGACCTTCACGCGTGCTTCACGTCTGCTTCACGTCTGCTTCACGGCTGTTCCACGTCTTCTCATCGCCACCATCCCGTGCCACTGACCAACCGCGCGAACATCATCGACACACAGGAGACAGGGCCCGGGCGCCTCAAGTACCAGAGCGTCAACGAGCTGCTGGCGTCGGACCACACCGACGAGTGCCACGTCGCGACCGTCGTCGGGCCAGCCAAGGTGCTCACGTTTGACGAGTACAGCGCGCTCGACGTGCGTGTCTCCGCCCGCGTGCAGTGCGATCGATCGATGCTCACGCACGCACACGCGCGCAGGGCGAGGTGCCCGACGACACGTTCTTCTGCAGGCAGACGTACGACGCCAAGCACAAGAAGATCAAGGTGCGCGCACCACAGCCGCCGCGCGCACGCGGCCCCGCTCACACACCGCCGCGCAGACCAAACTGAAGGTGTTCTGCATCTGCCGCCAGCCGCAGAACCCCGACAATCTCATGATCCAGTGCGACGCCTGCGACGAGTGGTACCACGGTGCGTACAGCCCCGCGCTCGCGCTGCGGGACGCTCACCCGCGCCGCAACCGGCCAGACGAGTGCGTCAAGATCACGCCCAAGGAGCGCGAGGCGCCCACGTGGAACTGCGCCAAGTGCCGCGCCGGGGTGTGCGCGCTGAGCGTGCGCGTGCGCGTGCGTGCGCGCAGTCGGACTGACCATTATATATACATATGCGCAGACCCGGCCGAGCAAGAAGTGAGCCGTGTTCATTGTACGCGGAGACGAACAGATACAGTACAGGACACTGACGACTGACAGAGGCTGGGGAAGAACAGCAAGGCACGACGGCGCCCGGCCGAACAGCTGCTGGGCCATCGAGGTCGCGACGTCACCGGGTGGGGCCGCGCGGCCAGAGTGCGCTGCGTGTCACGCCGCTTCACCGCTCATTCCTTAAAACGCGTCAAACACCGGCGCGCTCGCCCGTGACCACGTTCCTCTCTTCCCTTCACCGCACAGCCACCCCCCCCGCCCTCACATGAGCTGGACCGACTTGAGCGTGTCGACGAAGCCGCTGTCCTCGCTCTCGCTCTGCTCGATCTTCTTCTGCGTGTGCACGATCACCTTGCGGCTCGACTCTTGCATCTCGCCCGCGATCAGCAGCTCGTCCAGGAGGAAGTAGGCCTGCGCGGCCGCCGAGGATACGCGGTCAGGGCACTGTGCTCGGCCGGTCTTTGGGCGCGCCTTGTCGAAGTTGAAGACGATGTCGAGCTCGCAGACGTTGCCAAAGTACTTGTCGAGCGTCTCGACGTAGCGGTGGACGATCTCGAGCGTGAGCAGCTCGTTGTCGGTGGCGTCGATGGCGACGGCGAAGAAGAGGCTGGCGTAGCTGCGTGCCGAGAATGAGGCGAATGCAGGGCGGACAGCAGGAGAGAGCGGACCGCTTGTAGATGATCTTCATGTCCTGCCACTCGAGGATGTTGCACATCTTGGGCTTGCGCTGCAGCACCGTCGTGACGATCTCGCGCGTGATCTTGGCCTCCTGCTCGGCCGAGGAGGCTGAGGGGGTGCCGAACGGAGCCCACGGCAAGCACGGCGGGCGCACCTCCTTGGCCGCGTACGTCGTGAACCACTTCTGCAGCCGCACCTTGCCGTGGCGGCTGAACAGCAGCATAAAGTGGATCTGCGCCGCGCCGTCAGCCACGAGGAGACGCGGCGGCTCGCGCACCATCCTCTCCTCGCGCGGGGCCCCGGTGTGCGCGCCCGGCGGTCGCTGCCTGCGTCGGACGTGCGCGTGAGCTGTGAGCCGTGCGCGGCGCGGCGTGCGCGGCGTGCGCGGCGACGGCGACGGCGAAGAACGGCCCGCAGCACTTCAAAAACCCAGCCACGCGTTCGCCAACGTGGAGGACATTGAGCGTGGCTGGGAAGGCAATATTTCAAGCTCAGACAGGTGACGGCAGTAAAATGTGACGCGTAGGGAGTCCGAACGTCGACGTCGGCGGTGCCGCTGCGCTGCCCGAGGCGGCCGGCGGTGCCGCTGAGCTCGCGCATGGCGCAGAGCTGCGTGCCGGGGCCACAGCGGCCTCCCACTTGCGCGCACGCCGCTCGCCACGCACCCCACCCACGCGCATCCCATCATGGAGAGTTCCGTGACACTTCGCCGGCCGGATGTCGCTCGAGGCGCTGGACGAGGTGGTGCGCGAGTACCTCGTGTTCCGCGGCTTCTTCAGCACGCTGCGCGCGTTCGACGCTGACGTGCGTGCCAGCCCCGTGGTCGCGCTGGGCACGCCGGGCGACCCCGGCGGCGGATTGGGCGGCGGCGGTTCGCTCGAAGGTGGCGGCGTCGTGAGCGGCGGCGTCAGCGGCGGATCGGGCGGCGGTGGCGCGGCCGTCGCGGGCGGCTTCCAGGTCGATCGGGTGATAGAGGCGCTGTCGGCCGCCGTCGCGGCGTACGACCTGCCGGCCCTGCTCGAGCTGTGGGCGTTCCTCGACGCGCGCTTCTTCTCGCGGCTGGAGGACGCCTTCTTCCGCACGGTGCCGTTCGCGCCCCTGGCCGTGTTTCGTGATCGTCTCACGATAATCGCGATGCAGGTCAAGCGCTTCGAGCTGTGCCTGCTGCGCCACTACCTCGTTAACGCGTACGTGCACCATCGACGCGACAAGATCGTCGAGTTCTTCGACCTGTGCGCCAACGACATCGGCACCGAGAGCGCCGACTGGCAGCCGTGGTTTGGTGCGTTCTTATCGGTGCGTGATCGCTGCCGCTCGCACCAACCGCGATCGCGCCAGCACTCCCGTTCCTCAAGAAGGCCGAGAGCGACCCGTACTTTGAGCCGTTCTTCTCCAAGCCGTGGCTCGAGGTGTTCACGGTCTCGCTGCACAACTTTCTTCAGACCGTCTTCAACAACTTGCGTGCGCAGTGCACTTGCCGTGGCGCACGCCACCTGCTGATCCGGTCGCAGCCCTGCCCGCGCTCATGAGCTTCAACGCCGAGCGCATGCGCATGCGCTCGCTCGAGGCCGAGGGCGACTCGCTGCGCCGCCAGGTCGACCTGCTCACGGCCGAGCTCAACTCACTCGTGGCCGAGGACAGCGTGGTGCGCCCGCCTGCTTCGTCGCTGCTTCGCTGAAGCCATTCCGCAGAACGCGATCGCCTCGCCCGACCATCGCCGCGCCGCCACGCCGCCGCTCAAGCAGCCGGCCGCGCCCCGTCGCCGCGTCGCGAGCGACAGCAACTCGGCGACGGTCCCCGCGGCGATCGCGACGCCACCGGTCAAAGCCAAGACGGGCGCCCTCCGCGCGTGCGTCTCGGCCTTGCTCGCGTTGATCACCACTCACGCCCGCGCACACAGGGCGCCCGAGGCGCTCGCGGGGCCGTCGTCGCTGGGCGAGGACGACGCTGTGCCGCGCTTGGGCTCGACGGGCAGCAGTGGCGCGGGCGGCGGCGGCGATGCGGGCGGCGACGTGGGCGGCGTCCCAGCCGAGGGCATGAGCGCGAGCAGCGTGTCGCTGATGAGCCAGGACGTGTTTGCGGACCACGATGCGCCCGTGGTACACGTCAAGTTCAGCGCGGCCGGGTCGCTCGTCGTCTCGGTCGACTCGGAGCGAACCGTGCGGCTGTGGAGCCCCGGCACAGGCAAGAGTATCACGACCGCGTTCAAGTCGCAGCTGGCCAACAACGTGACCGCGGTCGAGTGGGGCTCCAAGTCGGAGAAGCTGTGCTTCCTTGGCACGGACGCGGGCGCGGCCGTGCGCGTGTTCAACGCCGAGGCGCGCCAGTTTGTGCACGACTTTGTGCCCACGCCCGGGATCGACCCGACTTGCCCACCTATGTGCGTCCCCCGTCACCTGTGCCGTTGCTGTCGGCTGATCGCGTTCGTGCGCAGCGTCTGCACCATGCTCGCCAATCCGGTCGAGCCGATGGTCGTCGCGTCGTACGCCTCGACGTCGCCGCTCTTCGCCACGCCGGCCTTTGCGCGCCGCCAGTCCAAGTGCGCGCGTCTTCATGTTGCTGTTGAGTGCTGATCGCGCGCGCGCAGGGCGATGGCGAGCGTCGCGCCGCTCAACAAGGACGGCATGCTCTTTGGCTGGAACCTGCGCGCACTCGGCAGCCGGGTGCGTTGCCCCACCCGCGCGCTCACTCGCCCTGCACCGCGCTGACGACGTGGCGCAGCCTTCGTTCGCCCTGCCCGTCGGCACGTCCGTCAAGGCGCTCGCGTTCAACCACAACGGGCAGCTGCTCGCGTTCGGCGACGGCGAGGGCGCGATCAGCATCCTCGGTGCGCGCGACGCCATTGCCCTGTCTGCGCGCTCACGCCCACAGCACCAAGACATGCGGTCGCTCAGCAGCGTCGCCGCGTGGACCGTGCCGAGCAAGAGCGACGTCGTCGGCCTCGCGTTCTCGTTCGACGAGACGCTCGTCTCGACCGTGACAGGTGACGGCAAGGTGCGCCGCCTCTTTCCGCTTATCGCACAACTCACGACGGTGCGGCACAGATCGCCCAGTGGAGCCTGCGCACGGGTCACCCGCTCGTGTCCGAGGGCGTACTGACGACCAAGGATGTGCCGCTCGACCCGCGGTGCGCGCTCACCGTCGGCCCTTGCGCCCGCCTGACGCCAACCGCGTCCGCAGCGTCGTCTTCTCGGCCGACAGCAACCTCGTCCTCTCGACCTTTGCCCGCCCGCACGCGCAGATCCACGAGGTGTGCCCTTTGCGCGGGTGACTTTTTTCGGCGGCTGACCTCGCGTGCTGGCGCAGGCCAAGACCGGCCAGGAGATCGTCGCCATCTCGGGCCACAGCGCGGCCGTGCTCTCGGCCGACTGGTCCGCGGCGCGCTCGGCCGTCGTCACGGGCAGCGCCGACCGCACCGTGCGCCTGTCCAAGCTGCTGCTGGCCACGCCGTGACCCGTGAGCCCATGTACATGTGCTTCCTCCTTGCCCCAGATCTATGCCTCGACGGCGATCACACCCCCCTCGGCCTCGCGCACGGTGCGCTCGAGCTGCTCCGCCGTCGCTGGCGGCTCGTCGCTCTGCTCCGGCATCGCCTTGACGAAGCTGAGCACGGCCAGCTGCGCCGCCTTGTCCTCCGTGTGGTCCGCGACCTCCGCGCCCGGCAGCAGCTCCTCGATCGACGCGGCCAGCGCCAGCACGCGGCCGCGCGTCTGCGCCCCGAGCCCGCTGACCGCCCGCGGCGCGCGCAAGCTCTCGACCTACGCCGCGTCGTGCGTCAGCGATCGAGCCCGCAGGACGCGTTCGGGCGCACACCAGCTCCTTCATCTCAAACAGCGAGTCGCAGCACAGCTGGAACGACGCGCCCGTGCCGTTGGTCGCAGGCGCCGCTGCTGCTGCCGCTCCTGTCGACGGTGCCTCCTCGCCGTCCGAGTCGTCCGGCGTCGACGGCGCCGTAACCTCGACGGGCCTGGTTGACGCAATCAGCCGACGGCACGGCACGAGCGCTACGCACCCCTTGGTCGGCGACTGCAGCCGCGACGAGCGCCGGCGGTCCGCGTCGATGAACGGCGCAAGTTCCGCAGGCACCCGTGACGACGGCGGCGACACGACGGCCGAGAGCGACATCGCGAACGACGGCTTGCGACGGCGCTCCTGGCGCTGCGCGTCTCCCGGTCAGCACCCACCAAGCGCAGCCTGCGCCGCGCCACACCTCAAGCAGCTTCGGGTGCAGCTTGTAGACGCGCCGCGCCGAGAACGTCGGGAAGAAAAAGTACTGCGCGCCGTCGACATCGGTCCCCAGCAGCACGCCGCGCGTCGACTCGGCCGGCAGGTCGCGCAGGTGGTTCTGCAGCGCCTCGCTATCGTCCAGCGCGTACGTGAGCACCCGATGCAGCAGTGCGAGCCGGTGGTCAAGGCTGCTGCGCGCATACTCGGGCGCGCCGCGCTCTGCTCGCACCTCACCTCAGCAAGCGCGACGGTCGCTCCACAAGCCACACGAACCCGCGAACGAGCGCAGCGCCGGCTCCCACGTTGCGTACGGCGGGCGCGGGTCCTTCAGGTACGGCATAAGGAAGCCCATCAGCTGGCTCATGAGTTGGCTGGTCGCGCAAGCAACCGATCAGTCGGGCAGCACAGCGCACCGTGCGGCGAGCGCACCTGTGCTTCGGGTAGACCAGTGCCAGCTCCCACTCGAGCGGCGCGCCCGGCGGCGTGAACGGCTCGGGCAGGATCGACACGAGCTGGCCGAGCGCAGCCGTGAGCCAGCGCCGCCGCACCGCGGTCAGCACTGGTTCGGTGGCGTAGGCGGCGGACCACGAGACCGTCTGCGGTGCACGGTCAGACGCGGCACGAACGGCTCACGACGGCAACGTACGCGGGCCTGCAGCGCCTCGACCTTCTCGTTGTAGTCCTCGCGCTTGCGTCGCCGCTCCAGCTTGGCCTGCTGCTGTTGCTCTGGGCGCGCACAAGGGGGGCGTGAGCACGAGCAGCACAAGGTGGCGACGGGCGCAAGATGCACCCTCCTCAATCGCCTTTAGCACCGAATGCGACGCCGTCAGCCGCGCGCGCCGTGTCGATCTCCCGCCGCTGTCGCTCATCGGCTGCGTAGCCGCATCAGCGAGGCAAGCGTACAGTACATGATGAGCCCGCGCACCGAGAAAACGCCGCTCGAGCCGTTCGGGCCAGGCGAGTCGACCGAGCTGCCGCTGATCGACGCCGTCTGCGCCTTGGACCGCAGCGCAAGCGGCAGCAGCGCGATCTTCTGGTCGAACACGAGCTCGAGCTTCTGCGCCATCTGCAGCCACCCCGTGTGAGCAACAGCGCGGGCACACACGTCCACCCTGCGCGCCTTGGAGACTTCGGCGTCGGCGCCGTTGAAGCGGTAGCAGTTGGCAAACATGAGGCGCACGTCGGCCGCGAAAAGGTCGATCGAGCGATACCGCGCCGCGTGCAAGTTCTCGCGGACTGCGCACACGCGTCAGCCACTTCATAACCGCGCACACGATCGCACTTGTGCTGAGGTCCATCGGCTTGGGCACGACCTTGTAGTAGTCGCGCAGCTCGGGCGCCGACGACGGGTCGACCGGGTCGAGGAACGGGAACGAGAACGAGATGTGCTTCTCCGACATGAGCTCTTCGAGAATGCGCCTGCACCGCATGGATGCGTGTGAGAGGGCAGGGGGGGCAGTAGGTGAGGCACGCACTCGGCCGCCTCCTCGTCCGGGTTGACCGGCTTGAAGCGCTCGCCCGTGGCCTCGTCGCGCGCGATGTTGCGGGCGACGCGCAGCTCGCGCTCGAACGCGGTCTCGAGGCGCCGCGCCAGCTGCGCGATCTCGTGGTCCTTGCCGTTGAACGCGTAGCAGTCGGCAACGATCAGGCGGAAGTCGGCCACAAACTCGTCGATCGAGTCGTACTGGCCGTACATGAGCTTGACGTCCACTGCGCCGCACGACGCGGCTGAGCGCGGGCACAACGAGCACAGGGCGAGGCGCACTGGTGTGCAGGTCCATCGGGCGCGGCACTACCGAGCGGTACTCCTCCAGGTCGCAGTCGTCGGCGCTGACGGGTTCAAGGAACGGCCAGTTGATATCACTATTGCGCTGCACACGGGGCCGTCAGCCAAACGTGCGTGCCGTTGTGATGCGAAGAGCACCTTGGCCGTCAGCTTCTGCAGCACGCGCGCACAGACACGTCCGTCAGCCTCGCTCATGCGCGAGTTGCGGCGCGCGGCAAACGTCGGGACTGTGATCGGCGGCTACGCGCACGTTGTGAGCACAGCACAAGAGCGAGCGAGCGGCAAACGCACCACGCGCGGCGGCGCACGCTGCGGCAGCGCGGGTGGGGCCGAGAGCGTATGGGGCGGCGGGGGCGGGCGCATGTGCTGCTGCATGAGCATGCGCTGCTGCTGCTGCTGCCGCTGCAGGTGCAGGTGGTACTGCTGCTGTTGCTGCTGCTGCTGCTGCTGCTGCTGCTGCTGCTGATGGTGCTGGTGGTAGAGCAGCTCGTGGTGCTGCTGCATCTGCTGCATCTGCTGCCGCTGTTGCTGCTGGTGCAGCAGCTGCTGCCGTTGCTGGTGCTCGAGCTGCTGCATGTGCTGCATGTGTTGTAGCTGCTGCAGCTGCATCGGCTGCGGCGCGTACACCGGCGCGGGCTGCTGTTGCTGCTGCGGCTGCGGCGCGTACACCGGCGCGGGCTGCTGTTGCTGCTGCGGCGGCGCAATACCGTTGATGAACGGGTCGGCCTTGAGCCCTGTCGGCCTTGGCGGCTGCACGGCCGCGACGGGCATCGGCTGCAGCGTGACGGGTCTCTCGAGCATGCGCCGTGCCGCGACGTCGCCAGGATCGATCGGGCGCACGTGCGGCCCTTGGCTGAACCACTGCATCGCGGGCTGCTGCGATGGCTGCTGCGATGGCTGCTGCGATGGGGCCGTCCACTGCTGCGGCGGCAGGTAGCGGTGCTGCGACAGGATGACGGGCGTCGGCTGCAGCGGCGGCCCCGTCGCGGCGCGCCCCTCGACCGACGCGAACAGCTGGTCGAGCGACGAGCGCTGCTCGGCTACCGCCGACGGCCGCGTCAGCCACGTGCTGCAGGAGCCCTTGGCAACGCGCACCGGTCGGCCCCGTGTTATGAGCCAGGGACATGAGCAGGTTGGCCGTGCCCGTCCCGTCGCCCGTCGACACGCGCCGCAGCGGCGCGACCGGCCACGCGGCTGACGGTGGCGCCGTCGTCGTCGGCTGCTGCTGCTGCTGCTGCTGCTGCTGCTGCTGCTGCTGCTGCTGCGGCGGCGGCGGCGACGTTGCCATGACGCACGCGGCCCCTGGCGGCGCACGTGCGGTCAGCGAACGGCGCAGCGAACGGCGCAGCGAACGGCGCAGCGACAGGCCGCTGCGGGCTGCTGTCGGGACGCGCGCCAAAACCAGACGGTTGATGCGCGTTTCTTGGTGCGACGCGCGCGTTTGTGCGGCACGGCGCGCACGAGCGGAGGGCGCCAGCGGCGAGCGGCAGCGCGGACGGGCAGCGCGGCGCACGACGAAGCGAGAGAAGGGGAGAGAGAGAGGGAGAGAGCGAGAGCGAGACAGACAGGGAGAGAGGAAGACGGAAAGCGCGCTGATTGGCTGTCGCTGATGACGTTTTCTTCTCCCATTGGTTGCCACTCTCCTCCTTGTCGACCCCCCTTCGGAGTCATTGCTGCGCCCGCCAGACATCTCCAGCCGCCTTACAACAGCATCTCACATCGTCATCGCAAGAATGGAGCGGACGCGATCAGCAAGCGACAGAGCGTGACGTGCAGCGAGGCGATTGGTGCGCCATATGGCGGCCGCGTCGCTGATTGGCTGCCCCTCGCGCAGTTTCTTTGTTTCCCTCTCCCTCCTTCGACAAGGCGCGGCTCACGTTCGCACGTCCGCGCAGCGCCGTCCCCTCCCGCCGTCGCACGTGCCGCCCCAGCCCGCCCTCGCCGCCACCATGCTCAAGCCCCGGAAGTTCGACATCGAGGACTCCAACATCGCAAACATCGGGTGCGTCGCCCTCGTCGTCCGTCGACATGCCACCCCACCCACACGCGCCCCGCGGCTCACACTTCGCGGCGCACGCAGCACCAAGATGGACAAGGAGCTGCGCAAGTTCGCGTCGGAGAAGGAACCGGCGTGGGAGCAGGCCGGCAAGGCCCCGGGCCTGCAGATCTGGCGCATCGAGAAGTTCAAGGTGCGTGGGAAGGAAGAAGATGCGGCGTGCGCGTGGCGCGGACGTGGTGCGGGTTGCGGGGCTGGCGCCAGCTACACGGCGGTGGGGGCCGCGTCCGGGAGGGGATGGGCGCCACGCCCACGTTATCTGGCGCCACGTCCACGTTGTCGTTCTGGCGCCACGTGCAACTCTGACGACAAGCGACCAACAATGCACAGGTCGTGGACTGGCCCAAGGAGCTCTACGGCCACTTCTACACGGGCGACTCGTACATCGTGCTCAAGACGTACAAGGACCCCGAGTCGGACAAGCTCAAGTACGACGTGCACTTCTGGATCGGCAACAACTCGACCCAGGACGAGTACGGCACGGCCGCCTACAAGACGGTCGAGCTGGACGACTACCTCAACGGCGACCCGATCCAGCACCGCGAGATCCAGGGCTTCGAGTCGCAGCTGTTCATCTCCTACTTCAAGGAGATCTCGTTCCACGAGGTGCGCTCGTCTGTGGGCATCGCTCGCTGGCTGATATCTCGCGTGTGCGCGCGGCACGCAGGGCGGCGTCGAGACCGGCTTCAAGCATGTCTCGCCCAAGGAGTACAAGCCGCGCCTGCTGCACGTCAAGGGCTCCAAGACCATCATCGTGCGCGAGGTCCCGCTCAGCGCCAAGAGCATGAACAGCGGCGACGTCTTCATCTATGGTGCGCGCTCGCGCTGGCAGCGCGCGGCGGGCGTGGAGCTGACGTGGGCGCGCAGACGGCGGCCTCGACATCTACGTGCTCATGGGCCGCGAGTGCAACGCCAAGGAGAAGAACCGCGCGTCCGAGTTCGTCACGGCCCTCACGTCGGAGCGCCCGAACGCCAAGAAGACCGTCTACAGCGAGGACGACTCGGACGCGTCGCCGTTCTGGAACGCTGTCGGTGGCAAGCCCGCCGGCGGCATCGCCGCGGCCGTCCCCGACACGCCCGTCAAGCAGGAGAAGAAGCTCTTCCGCTTGAGCGACGAGACCGGTGCGTGCCGCGCGCCGTGCTTGTGCTGCGCGCGCGCTTGCTGAACTCCCCGCGCGCACGCGTCCTGCCCACAGGCAAGATGGAGATGAAGGAGGTCAAGCCCGTCACGTTCGCCGCGCTCCAGGCGGACGACGTGTACATCCTCGACGCCGGTACGGAGATCTTCGCCTGGGTCGGCAAGAACGCGTCCAAGGACGAGAAGGCCAAGGCGCTGGGCTACGCCACGGACTGTGCGTGTCCTCCCTCTGCCCGTGCCGCGCTCGCTCACGTCGCCGCCCGCGCCGTGCGCAGACCTGTTCAAGAACAACCGCCCCAAGGCCCTCCCGATCTCGCGCATCATCCAGGGCGGCGAGAACGACTACTTCAAGAAGGCCTTCGAGTGAGCGCGCCCGGTGGCGTCGGCCGGCGAGCGGCACATGCGTGTGTGCGCGTGTGTGCCTTGTGTCCTCGCTGTGCTGTGCGTGTGTCTTTCTTCCTCCGTGTGCACTCACAACGACTGCATAAACTGCGACAGCGAGTAGGCCGGCGCGGGCGCCGCGGGCTTGCGCGCGGCCAGCAGCTGCTTGAGCACGCCGCCCTGCTGCCCGCTCCGTCGCCGTTGGCGTTTGGCTGCCGGTGACGGTGCTGGTGACGGCGCTGGTGACGGCGCTGGTGACGGCGCTGGCTTGGCCGGTGTCGATAACGCGGCTGATGGCGCGACGTCTGCTGCCGCCGCGAGACGCGCCTTGGCCGCGCCGCCGATCGCGCGCACGTGCGTCTTGGCCGCGCCGCCGAGCTCGGTCGTCTTGCCGCACGCTGCGCAGCCGTAGTGCTGCCGGCGGCGCGATCAGCACGGCGCCCGCGATCAGCAGCGAGACGCGCCGCACCACGACGTTGCGCAGCAGCCCGCGGCGCGGCCCGGGCGTTGCGGCCGATCGCGCGAGGCGCAGCGGGGGCGGGGCGCGGCGCTTGCGCAGCGATCGGACACGGACTGTGCAGTTGACGCCGGGCAGCAGCGGCGCGAGGCAGTGCGCGCACACCGGCTGCCCGCGCGCCGCCGCGTCGCCCAGGCGCAGCCCGTTGGCATCGGCGTCCAGCGCGTCCTCGGCGAGGCGCAGGCTGCGTAGCGGCATCAGTGATCACGGTCACGATGGGTACAAGGCGCAAGACGCACACGGCACGGCGCGCCGTCGACGGCTCGGCCTCCGCGAAGCGCTGCGCGACGAGCCACGCGAAGCGCGCCGTGTGCGACATCGCGCCTCACTGGCTGATCAGGCAAACTCCGTCCTGCTGTCTCTTGCCCGTCTGCGTATGCGTCGAATGTCCGACATGCTGTGAGTCACATGATAGCGAATGGCGGGATCAGCGGCCAAGAAGCAGCTCGCCGAGAACACGCGCCGCCTGCGCCTCCTCCTCGGCGCCTTTGCGGCGGCCACCGTGCGGCGCCTGCGCATCGTGCCTCTGCTCGCTGATCGCGCCCCCTCCCCCCTCGCGTGCAGGCCTGGTACGGCGCCGTGCGCGTCGCGTGGGGCTGGGGCAGCTGGACGGCCGGCCCGATCGCCGCCGCGCTCGCGGCCGAGCTGCTGGCGGGCGCGGCGCTGTACGTGCTGCATCGCGAGGCGACGGCGCGTGCTCGCAGGCCTCTGCAGGTGGTGGGGACTGATCGAGGCGACGTGCGCAGCCCGCGTACGATGCCGCCGGGACACTCGTCAGCGGCGGCGCCGACCTGGCCGGCAAGGGGCTGAACGAGTACCTGCACGACGTGCTCTACGTCGCCCTGGCCGTGCTCATCGTCGGCGCGTTGACCGACTGGGCGTGGCTCGTGCTGCTTGTCGTGCGCGCCTCGTGCTTCTCCTGCTGGGCGCGACGGCTGCTGACCGCGCGGCTGCCGGCGGCAGATCCCCGGCTACGCCGCGTTCCTCGCGTGGACGCACCTCGTCGGGCCGTGGCTGCGCAGCCGGCGTGAGATGGCCGCGGCGCAGGCCGCGATGGCGCGCGTGGCCGAGGACCGCGCCGACAAGCGCGCGGCCAAGGAGCAACGGCGGCCGGCCATGCGCACCGCCGTGCGACGGTAGTGTGGACCTTTGGTCTGGCGTGGCTGTGAGCGCGTGGCTGCTGCTGAGACTGCGCTACTGCTGAGACTGCGTTACTGCTGCTGTGAGCGCGTGGCTGAGACTTCGCGGCTGCTGCTGAGACTGCGCGGCTGCTGCTGAGGAGGCAATGCGAACTCATAGCCACGGCGAACTCAACGCTGCAGGCCACTGGCAGTGCTCACCACAGCCGCGAGGCCACAGCCGCTGCGAACTCAGCCCCTGCTCACCACCGCCGCGATGCCAGCGAGGCCACAGCCACCGCAAACTCCATGCCGCTGCGAACTCCATGCCGCTGCTAACTCAGCCCCTGCTCACCACAGCCGCCAGCCGCGAGGCCACAGCCACTTATCGCAACTAATGATGCCGGTGCCCTCTGTGCGCACGAGTTGTCCGTTGGATCGTGGCCCGGTTCCGCCGAAGCCGCCCCACTTTCCCCCCCCTTTCCGCGAAACCCGCCCCATGATGTCGCACACCACCGCCACCGCCCTCGTCGCGCTGCTGCTGCTCGCGACGTGCGCCGCGGCACAGTCGTACTCGTGGGCGACCGCCAACGAGCTGAACGAGCGCCGCGCCCTCGCCGTGCCGGTCGTGCTCAACGACGGCCGCGTCCTCGTCGTCGGCGGCTCGCTCTCGACCCGCAACGAGATCTACGACCCGAGCACGGGCCAGTGGACCTACGCCGGCGGCGAGATGCAGCACCCGCGCCTGTATTCGTCGGCTGATCTGCTGTTCGACGGCAAGGTGCTCATCTTTGGCGGGCTCGACCCGTCCAACGACGACGCCGCGCTCAACTCGACCGACCTGTACGACCCCGTCACCGACACGATCGTGCCGCTCGAAGACTTCCCTAGTGATCCGCGCGGCTACCATCGCACGCTGGTCATCACCAATACGGGCTCGGACGCGACGGTCATCGTCGCCGGCGGCTACAGCAACGACGCCGGCGACTTTTCCGACACTTGGACGTACTCGTACCCCAGCGGCGGATGGCAGCCCGCGCCCCTCAACCTGCCGGCCGCGCTCGACTCGTTCGCCTTCGTGTCCGTCAACGACTCCTCGATCTTTCTCGTCGCCGGTGGCTATCAGGACGACAGCGACGCCGTTGCGAACACCTACATGCTCGCCCTCAACGCGGGCTTCGAGTGGCAGAACGTCGGCAGCCTCGCCGTCGCCCGCTGGTACCACGACGCGCAGACGCTCCAGAGCGGCCTCGTGCTGGTCGTGGGAGGGTTCCCGGCGAACGGCCAGCCTGACGTCAAGACCGTCGAGCTCTTCAGCTTCGATACGCTGACCTGGACGGCCACGGGCGACCTCAACTCGGCGCACGTAGCGTCGTTCCGCACCAGCATCCTCCTGCCGGGAGACTTCATCTTCATCGCCGGTGACCAATATCAAGAGTCTGCCAACGTGACCGAGGTGTGGGACCCGGCGACCGGCGCGTGGACCGTCGTCGCGAGCGCGCCGTCCGAGCTCTACGAGCACGTCGCCGTCGCCATCAACGAAAATGTGGTGCTCGTCGTGGGCAGCTCGTTCGGCAGCAGCGGCGACGCGTCTGAGTATCGCCAGACCGCCGCGTTGTTCACCGTCACGCCGCCCCCGACCGACGCCCCGACCGACGCCCCCACCAGCGGCCCGACCGACGCCCCCACCAGCGGGCCGACCGACGCCCCGACCACCGGCCCGACCACCGGCCCCACCAGTGGCCCGACCACCGGCCCGACCAACACGCCGACGCCGACGTCTGACGGCGTCGTGCCCGGCCCCAAGAGCGCGTTCGGCCTGATCGCCGTCGTCGCGGCCACTATGGCGGCCCTGACCCTTGCGTGAGAGCGCCACGAGCGCCCACGCCTCAAGTCATTTCACCCTTTCCCTCTCTGACCCAACCTGAACCTAACTTTATCGTGTGTGTTGTGAGTATGTGGCAGTGCCTTGGTACTACCGTTGAGCGCAACCTTCGGCTCTGTCGCAGAGACACACTGACGTCTCGCACGAGTTCCGCACGCCGCTCACGCTCATCCGCGGCCCGCTCGAGGAGCTGCTCAAAGACGTGGTCGAGCCGCTTGCGCAGCGCCAAGGCCAGCGCCTGGCCATCGTCTAGCGCGGCTCGGCTCAAGCTGGTCAACTCGCTTAGCCGGTTCGAGGCCGGGGCGCGTGCGTTTGTGTCGACCGACCTCGCCGCGCTCACGGCCGACCTCGCCGCGACGATCGAGGGCGCGGGCCTGCGCTTCGACCTGCGCGTGGCCCCGCCGAGCCAGCCGGTCTACGTCGACGCCGACATGTGGGAGAAGATCGTCGACAACCTGCTCTCGAACGCGTTCAAGTTCACGCTGCGCGGCGGCATCGACGTCGAGCTCGAGCCGCTGGCGGACCACGTCGAGCTGCGTGCCGGCCGACGTGCTGTTTACCGCGCGGCTGAGGGCAGTATGCACGGACGGACGCGCGGCCTCGCGCTCGTGCAGGAGCTCGGGCATGGCCCGCTGCGTGACAAGTCCATCGGCTCCGACGTTAGCGACGGCACGTCGGCATCCACCTCGAGCCAGATGCTGCCCATCCAGCGGGACAGCGGGGTGGCCCATGGCCCGCTCGTCGGCGCGCTCGCCGACATGAACGAGGCCATCGCCGAGCTCGCGCTGCAGCTACAGGAGGGCGACAAGGCCGATGCCGTCGACCACCCCGCGCGCAAGCGACCGCTCGTGCTCGTCGTGGACGACAACCCGGACATGCGCCAGGTGTGCGATCACGCCGCGTGGCTTGCGTTGACGCTGACGACGCGGCATGGTCGTTCACGAGGCACGCATCCAACGTCGACCCGGGCGTTGTCGAGGTCGACGCCCACAGCGACTACCACCGCGAAACCTATGCGCTTCACCTGCGCTGCTCAGCGCCGCCGTCGAGCGCATTCGCTTTGCCGTCAAGGGCGCGCTGCTGCGCTTCGCTAAGCATGTGCGTGCGCGCACATCGTTGGTGCTCGACCTGCACCGCGACGAGTTCCTTGCGCTCTTCGGCGCGCTGCCGCAGCTGCACTTGTCGTGGCGGCGGAGCGGCTGTGTGGTGAAGGACTGCTACCGGATGTCGCTGCGCGGCGCCGAGATCACGGACGTGCTCAACCCCGTGCTCGGCCACGACTGGCGCATGGCCGACGCGCAGGACCAGCGCCTCAAGCACTACGTGCGCACGTTCAGCCTCGCGCTCGACTGCCACTTCCCGCTGGACATCAAGTTCGCCGTCACCAGCCGCGCGTTTGACGAGGCGGCGCTGGTCGTGCGCAGCTACGCCCGCGGCACGTTCACCATGTCGTTCAGCACAACCGCAACCGCGAGCCGCTCTGCGCCTGTCGCTGCGACCACAGCTCTAACGACCGAGATGACCATCAGCGCATGCTAAAGTCCTCCAACCGGCGGTCATTTTTGGATCTTTACACGATGTGTGCGCACGGAGGGGAGGGGCGTGGGCCTGTACAGAAGGCGATTCTCTTTCTGCATGGTCTGCAGGATCGCCGACGCCCCCGTGCCCCCGCCTTGTGTGGTGTGGTGAAAAAAGAAGCGCACGTCACGGTTGTCATCTCTCGTCATCGTCTTGCCTCACCCGCTTACCTCAGCCATCTCGGCCTACGTCAGCCCCGACCCCGCTTACCTCAGCCATCTCGGCCTACGTCAGCCACCGCCCAGTCCGTGCCCCACCCCCTGTGTTGTGTGTCTTCCGTCGCTTACGAACCACGAAGTCTTACACGGTGGTGGATCGGCAGATCACCCGATTCGCACCAGAGCGCGTCCTCTCACCTGGCGGTGCGCGTTGCACTACACAAGACACCAAAGTGCAAAGGCAGAGCATCTCACTGGGGCGCCGGCCACGCGGTCGCCTGGATGACCAGCTGCACCAGCTGCTCCTTCTTGTACGGCTTGATGAGGTACTCGGTCATGCCCAAGCAGAACGCCCCAAAGCGCGCAGATGCGCAGGTGGTCGCCGAGGTGCGTGGTGAACGCGTGCAGGTAGGGCGTGATCGGCGCTGTGCCTCCACATGCGCTAGCACCACGTCGACAAGTACAACATCTCCAAGGACGAGGTGCGCCCAGTGCGACGCACAGGCGGGCCGCTCACGCACCGTGCTCGCGCTCAGCTCGACCAGGGCCGGCTCGCGGCGACGCGGTCGTCGCCCGATCGAGGCGTGCGCGACCAACAAGCGGGTGCGCCACTGTTCAAGTGCAACCGCCCGCTCACGCCGCCGCACGGCAGCTCCGCCAGGACTCGATCGACCAGATGATGCCGCGCCTGCTCAACGTCGTCCGCAAGGGCGTCCGTCGGCTTCCCAAGCAAGGCGCGCGCCCGCGTGCCTGACGGCCGCGACACCCCAGGCTGCCTCGGCGCGCGTGTGCCTGCTGCTGGCGGAGCACTACCCGGCGCTGCTCGGCGCGCATGCACCGGCGCTGCTGCAGGCGCTGTCGGGCGCGGTGCAGGACCCGTCATCGGCGCTGCTGCGAAAGGTGATGGCGGCAACGACGGCGCGCGTCGCCGCGGTCGCACCTCAAGCGTCGGTCGAGCGGCTGCTCGCGCACGCCCGCAAGCTGTACCTCGAGAGCGGCAAGGACGGTGCGCGACTGTGCGCGCTGAGGTGGCGCGGCTGATCCGTTGGTGCACGCAGACGTCGCGCACGAGGTCGGCCCGATGCTGTGCGTGGAGCTGGCGCGCGCCGTGCGATCGAGCGTGCGCGAGGCAGCAGCGGTCATCGTGCCGGCGGCGTTCCTGGGCGTGTTTGACGAGAACGAGACGCTCGGCGTGCAGTGGGCCGAGGTGCTGGACGAGGCGGCCGGCGGTGCGTGGTGCGCGATGGACCGCTCGCACGCTCACACGCGTACGCGCGTGCAGGCAAGCAACAGGCGCTGCGGCAGCACTTTGCGGGCGTGCTGGACGCGGTCGAGCAGGCCGTGACGGGCGCATCATGGCCCTGGCGCAAGCAGGCTGCGACGGCCGTCGGCTCCATCGCCGTGCTGGCCGGTGCGGCGCACGAGGAGCGCCGTGACAACGCGGTTGCTGACCGCAGCTGCAGACGCTACCGCGCTCGCTGCTCAACGCGACCGGCTCGTGGGCATGCTCGTCACTGCGCTCGGCGGGCCTGTCTTTGCCGGTGCGCCTTCGTTGCACGCGTGCACGCCACATGCTGAT
>CALSCO010000550.1:0-21133 GCA_943704415.1 Parvularia atlantis | reverse complement strand
CGAGGCCTTGCATCGTGTGTTCGCCCGCAACGCAGCCGAGGACGGCCACGAAGCACCTGCACGTGACGCACCTCTTGTTCACGTCCGTCAGCAGCGACGCGTCCAGGAACGGCACCAGCTGCCGCTTCACGTCCTCGTAGCCCTCCTCCAGGTCCTCCTGGTACGCGCGCTGGTCGTGCTTGACGAGGCTGTACATGCACGACGCGATCAGCCGGCACCACCCGGCGCACGCTCGACCGCGCACACCTCCGGTTCAGGTTGAGCGCCTCGTAGCACAGCCGCAGGAACATCGCAAAGTTCTGCATCAGCTGCCGCACGAGCCCCTGGTCGTACTGTCACCCGCACGCACGCGTCGTCAGCAAGCCGCTCAGGGGCGCCGCGCGCGCAGACCCACCTGCTGCCGCTTGTCCACGCCCAGGAACGCGTTGGCGATCTCGAGCGGACCGGCGTTGACCTGCAACCGTACCGAGCCCTGCAGCACCACCTGCAGCGTCTTGGCCTCGCGCGCCGTGATCGCGGCCTGCAGTGCCTCGCAGCGCTTGGCTATGCTCTCGACCGAGACCTCGAGCGGGTTCATCTCGATCACATGCCGCGTCTCGACCAGCTGCCGCCGCTTGACGTAGGGGAAGTACATCTCCGTCGCCAGGATCGTCTTGCGCTTCCACTGCACGTCCACGCCACCGTGCGGCTTGCCGTCGGGCGTGTACGGCGTCTCATAGTAGAAGCGCTCTACGCAACGACGCGCGTCAGCAAGCGCGCCCGCAGCCCCCAGGTCCGCACTGATCAGGCTCGACCGCTCGTACGACGACGTCCGCGTCTTCAGCTCGTCCTCGGTAAAGTACGGCTCCACGAACGTGATCTGCAGGTACGCCTGCCGCGCGCGCGCGCTACGCTCAGCAGCACGTCCGCACGCCCACACGGCGCGCACCTTGTTCGGGTTCAGCTTGGCCGGGTCGACCGTGTTCGAGTCCGTGATCAGCTCAAAGTTTTCCGGCTTGAACCGCTTGCTGTAGTAGTCCTGCGGCGCGACCCCCCGTCCTCAGCCCACGCACAACGCGCACAGCGGGCAACCGCTCACCTCCATCCGCAGCGACACGTCCGCCAGACGCGTGATCTTCTTCTCCTTGTAGATGTACTCCTGCCCGTTGAGCGAGCTAAAGAGCCTGCCAAAAAAGGCCACGCGGAAGTACGTGCCAAGGAACCGCTTGCCCGATTTGTTCTGTCGGCGACGCGCGCAAAGCGTGTGGGCGTGAGCGGCCAGAGCGCCCGGCAGCAGCGCACCGACTGAACGAGCTCGGTCAGGTGCTTGTGGATGGTAAAGTGCGCCGTGCTCAGCTTCTCCCACTCCTTGTTCTTCTCGTAGATCGGCAGGAGCAGCTTGTAGACGTCGTTGATCGTCTCGTACATCGACGCCTGCGTGCGGCGCTGAGCGCCTGGTCCCGCCCACAACGCGTTGCGCAGAACCTTGGCCAGGTGGTGGATCGACGACTCGATCATCTTCGTCAGGCCCTGCTCGCTGAACGACGGCGACTCGCCGATGCCCTCGCCCTCCTGCACAGCAGCCAGTCAGCGCCGCCTGTGCGCGCTCTGCTGGCAGAGCGCGCGCACCGTGCTCGCGCCTTCCTCCTCGACCAGGTTGGGCGAGATGTACGCAAACGCCTTGGCGCCCTGCGGCAGCCCGGTCAGGTCAATGTCGGTCTTGTGCCTCTGCTGCATCGTCAGGAGGCACTGCGCGACGAGCGCGGCCGAGTGCAGGATGCACACGGCCATCTCCGCAAAGTTCTCCTCCTGCGCGCCCCGCCGTCAGCCCGAGCGACCGCCGCTACAGCACGCCGGCCGTGCCTTGTGGTGCAGACCCTTGAGCACCTCCAGCGATGCCAGGCGCAGCTCGGGCGCGTTCATGTAACCCTTGGCGATGCGGTAGTGCATGTCGCACGTCATGTCGATGTCGTCCTTGACGTCGTTCATCTTGACCGAGTCGCGCAGGATCACGAAGAGCTTCTCGATCGCGTCCTTGACCTGCGCGGGGAACTTGGTCTTGGCCAGCTCCTTGTCGTTGGCCGAGTACTCGAGCACCGTTGCGAACGAGCGCCGCAGGTACTCGTCCTCCTTCAGCGACAGCTTGGCGAGCGCCACCGTGACCTGGACGCGGACCTGCACACGCACCCACTCAGCACCACACTCTGCCTGCGCGCAGGCAACTCACCTTCATAAAGTTGTCTTGGTTGGTTGCCTCAAAGTTCTTCTTCATCAGCAGGTACAGCAACGCGGCCGCGTACTGCCGCACGCTCGAGATCACCGACGAGCAGTACCTGCGTCGCGTTGTCAGCGCCCACTTGGAGAGCAGACGCGCATGCGCACCGCAGCACGAGCCGGCACAGCTCCGAGCAGAAGATTGTGCCCTCGCGGAAGATCGGGTGCGGAAACTGCCACGCGCGCAGGTCAGCCGCGAACGGCCGCAGCCCCGCGCCACCACACCTTGAAGACAAACGCCTTGACGGTCGTGAGCAGCCGCAGCAGCACGCGCTCGCACTGGTTCTTCTCGAGCAGGCGCGTGAGCAGCTCAAACATCTTCGTCGACTGCTTCGAGTCCTGGGCCTGCACCAGTGCGGTGTGCGTGAGGCCAGCCAGCGCAACGCGATGCAGGCGCGCACCTTCGGGTTCTGGTGCATCAGAATCACCTCAAACAGGTCCAGCACGACCAGGCTGACTTCCGCGCTCAGCGCGCCCTCCTGCGCACCAGCCGCTGGCCTCAGCCCCGCACGCCGAGCGCCGCGCAAGCGCACCAGCTTGATCTCGTCCTGCAGTTCGAGCGTCGCGCTGTACTTGCTCTTCGAAATCGTGTTCTGGAAGGACGAATTCTGCGATCTCCTCGAGATGGACGACCGCGCGGTGAGCGAGCCCTTAACGACCTTGCTCACTGTGTGTCCGTCCGTCAGCTGCCAGTACCGCCGGACGCGGCAAAAAAAAAAAAAAACGCACTCGTGCCCGACTTGACCGAGCCGCCCGCACCGCGCTGGCTCAGGCGGTTCTGCAGCGAGTTGCCGTAAAAGTTCTCAAACTGGCGCTTCATGTCGTTGGCCAGGTTCGCGCCCTTCTTGTCGGCCTTGCTGTGCCGCTCCGCAATCGCGTCCTTGCCGATGTACTGTGCACATGCGCGCGGTCAGCACGCGCGCCCCGGCACGCGCCCGGCACAGACCTGGAACGTGTTGATGCACATGCCCATCAAGTCCACGAACACGGCAAAGTTTTGCACCGTCTCCTTGCGCAGCCACTCAAACAGCCACCTGTGCGCGAATGTCAGCGCCCGACCAGGCAAACGGCGCAGCGCCGCGGCGCACTTGGTCTCGAGGCTGCGGATCACAAACAGGAAGCAGACCAAGACCGCGCGCCGCTCAACGGCCGTGAGCGTCACGTCGTCCGTGCGCTCGTCCGACAGCGCCGAGTAGTGCCGGATCAGCTGCGCGCGGCACGTCAGCGCGCACCCGCGCGTCAAGGTAAAGACGCACCATCGGGATGAGCGGGAAGTACATGCCGGCGACGCGCGCACGCTTCTCCTTCGTGTCGATGCGCGGGTCGGCGTCGTGCTTGCCGATGATCTCCTTGAGCGTGTTGATCGCCTGGGCTCGTCCGTGCGCGTCAGCAGCGACGCGACCATGCGCGGGGGCACGCGCAGCGCACCCTCTGGCGTGACAGCCGGCTCGTGTGGTCGAGCATCATGTCGACCTCGTGCAGCAGCAGGCCCACGAGGTAGTGCCGCTTCCTGCACGGCCGCAACAACGCGTCAGGTGTTTCCCCGCACCCAACGCGCCAGCACCCGCGAGCGCACCAAAAGTCCTTCTCGATCGTCGACAGCTTCTCGAACGGCTTCTCGAAGTAGTCCGACGTCGGCAGGTTGAGCGCGACAAAATGCTCGCAGCCGCAGACGATGCGCAAGAAGTCAAACTTGAACGAGAGCAGCACCTCCGAATCGTTGAACGTGACCTCGCCCACGTGGTGTTGCACCTGCACGTCGCGCGTCAGCGCTCGCTCCGGCACACGTGCGCGCGCGTCACAGCGCACCAGCTTGAAGATCATCTTGCGCTCAAAGCACGCGGCCATGTCGGTCAGGAAGTAGGCCATGGCCTCGTTCAGGTCCTTGCCGATGATCAAGCTAGTCTTGCTGTGCTTGAGCACTGCACGCCGCCAGCAGCGACCTCAGTGCTGCCACAACACGCGCGCGTGGCGCACCCTCCTGCGTGAGCAGCGGGAACAGCTTCTTGATGTTCTTGATGTGGTCCGGCTTGAACCACGTCTTCGGCTCGGGGATCATTCCGGGCTTCCACTGGCAGTTGGCGTGTAGGTGCTGCAGCGAGCTGCGACCCCATGCGCCGCGCCGCGCCGATCAGCGCTCGCCCTGCGCACGAGAGCGACGCGCGCGCACCTCTTCATGCACACTTCAAAGAAGAACCACGAGTACCGCTCCATGTCCTTCACGATCTGCTCGTTCGGCTGGGCGCGCATGCGCGCGCGTGCGTGAGCAACGTGCACCGGTCGAGCGCCGCGACGCACCATCTGCTCGACGTAGAACAGCATCAGTCGGACTACCTCCTCGTACACGCTGCGCTGCGCCGTCGGCTTGTTGGCAAAGCGGTACTTGACATACGACACAAGCGTCGCGTCGCGCTTCGCGCCCGAACCGCGCTCGGCATGCACGCTGCGTCGCTCGTCATGGTCAGATGCAATGACCAGCGCCACGGCCACGGCCACGGCACGCACGTCGACACGATGTGCACAAGCGCGCGGAACGCGTTCGTATACACGGTCTCGTTGGTGTAGTTGCGCGAGAGGATCGTAAAGAGCTCGTCCAGCAGCGTCGGCGAGAACTGGACCAGCGTCGCGCGGTTGGCGTCGAGCAGCTCAAGCAGCGCCTGCCCGACGGCGGTGGTCAGCACCCCAGCACGCACGCAAGCGCGACGCACCTTCGACAGGTCGTCGCCCGTGTTGCCCGGCCGGTTGACGTCCTGCAGCGCATTGAAGAACTTGGTTGTGGGCACGTCGTGCGTGTACATGGACGACATGAGCTTCGTGCGGACCTGGAACAGGGGCTTTTTGGCGTCCATGTACTGCGGCGGGCGGGTGAGGCCGCGAGACGCGCGTCATTCTCTGCGCTGCGCACCTTGTTGTTGGTGGACGTGTCGTAGTTCTTGTCGACCTCGCTCGCGATCGGCAGCTGGTAGACCGTGTCCGGGATGATGCTGCGGCGGCGTCGATCAGAACGGTGCACAAACGCGCGGGGGAGCACACGCACTGCCCGTTCTCGATCACGGGCAGCCACGAGTAGCCCAGCAGCGCCTCCTCCGACGGCTGGCCCTTCTTGGGCTTGCACCCGATGTGGTAGAACGAGAACAGGATGTGGTGCTGTTTGCTCAGATTGAGCGGGATGGCGATCTGCGGTCGCGGCGTCAGCATGTGTGTGTGCGCGCGCGCTCGCCAGGCACCGCGCCACCTTGACCTCCTCGTAGAACGTCGGCGACTTGTTGTGGAAGTTGACCGCGGTCCACGTCTCGGCCACGAACGCCTTGGACGACGACTTGCCGTAGATGGCCTGCGCGACTGTAAGACGGTGCTATCTGCGCATGCCGCGCGCGCGCGTGCCTTCATCGCGTTGGCGCCGGGCTGCGACGGGTCCGCGCTCGGCACAAACTGGATGCGCACGGCTGCGCGCGCGCACGCGCGTGTCAGCCCGTCACGGCGCAGTTCGCAGCGGCCGCGCACCGATGTTGCGCGCCGACGACGTGCCCTGGTACTTGTTCATGTTGAGCATGACCGGGTAGACGTAGAGCGTGTTGACGTAGTCGATCTGTGGCCGCACGATCGGGCTCTGCGGGAACTCCTCGATCTCGCGCACAATCTTGACGTCAGTGTCGTTGGCGAACGGCTGCACAATCGTACATGTCAGTGAGCGACGGCGGCGGCCCCACGCCTGGCGCGCCTTAACGGGCACGAGGAACGGCGTAAAGCAGTTCTGCGGCTGATCGTCCTCGCCGACCTCGGTGATCTTGAACCGCAGCTCGCCCGTCACAAACTTGGCCTTCTTCGTGCCCTTCTGGTTGTTGATTGACATGATGCTCGCAATGATCTCGTCGTCACTGATCTGCATGCCCGTGGCGCGCGTCAGACACACGCGCAGCCGCCGCCGACGACGCCCGCACCTTCTCCGTGTCCTGCCGGAATAGCGGCCTAATCACGTATTCGTCCTGACCTTCCTGGCCGACGTCGATGTCGAGGTCGCCGTTGAACATCTGCGTGTAGCCCCACGCAAACGGCTGGCGGAACTTGCCTGGCGCGCACCGCAAAGCCGTCAGGACGCGTGCGTTCGAGCAAGCGCTGCACGCACCGAGGCGCTCGCAAAACTCGCCGACGACATCCTTGCCGACCTTGCCCTTGCCGGCCATGTAGCTAAGGCGGCGTGCGAAGGGTCAGGCGCCGCCGCCGCACCCGCAGCGCGTCGGAGCGCACCGCTCAAACGCCGGGCTCACGTCGCCCTCGAGCACCTTCTCGATGCGCAGCACGAGGTAGATATCCGGGTTCGGGTAGTTGACCTGCGAACGCTCTAAGTCCGGCTGCACACCGCAGCGTATGCGCGCACACCTGGAAGAGCGCCTGCCGCGCCAGGCTCACAAACTCCTTGGCCGAGACGTGCTTGGAGATGAGGTCCATGGCCTCGTCCGAGTTGAGGTCAAAGTGGAAGTTCTCCGAGATCTTCTTCTTGGCCTGGAGGTCGTAGAGCGCGAGGATGCCGAAGAAAGGCTCGCTCGCGCCGCCTGCGACCGATCGATGAGCAGACGTCGTGCAGCAGCGGCACCGCGTGCGCACCGTCGCCAATGATGAGGTTGTTGCACTCGACCAGGAAGCGGCGGCCGCTGCGCGTTTGACGCGTGAGGCGCAGGCACGGTCATGGGAGGCGCAGACGCACAACTCCTCCTTGTACGGCTCGCCGCGCGGGCGCTCCTCGATGTCCTCGGCCTGCTCAATGAACTCTAAGTCGCGGAAGTAACGCAGCATCGTCAGGCCATGCTCGGCCGCGTCGCCGCCCTGCCAAGGCGTCAGCGTGCACGCACAGCACACGTGGCGAGCGCGGCGCACCTCGGCGTCGGCCTTGCCGTCTGCGGTGAGGAAGTGCGGCACGAGCGGGTCCGCCTCGGAGCGCTGGCGCAGCCGGGGCCGGTCAGCAGCGGGTCGCGACATGGGCGGCGCGCACAGAGAGCTCCTGCGGCGTCGAGCCGCGGCGGTCGTTGGCGTTTGCGGGCCCGTCGCCGCTAAAGATGGTGCGGATGTCGCGCTCTTTGCTCGAGCCGCCCGTTTGCGGGTCCGTCGCCGCCTCGGACGCGACCGTCTCGCCGCCTGCCGTGCCGTCAGCCCCAGCCGGTGCGCCCCGCTGCTGAACGCGTGCGTACCCTTGTCCTTGCTGAGCAGGTCGACCTCGTACTTTTGCATGGCGATCGCGGCCGAGGTCTGGGTCGACATCCTGCTGATGCGTGAGTGCGGGACGTGACAGAGCGCTGCGCCGCACGCACTTGCGCTTCTCGGACGACGACGACGCGTCTTCGATCAGGCGCATGCTCGAGCGCGGGAAGCTCGCCAGCGCCTCATACTTGCGGTTGACCACAAACCAGTCGGCCGTGTAAAAGTCAAACACGTCCTGCATGTACACCGGCAGCTGCGGATCGCTCGCCTGCTTCTGCGCTCGCGATGCGGGTGAGTATGCACCGCAGCCGGGTCGGCGACCCGCACCGGCAGACTGCTGCGCACGGTGCGGTACTCGTGCGGCACGACGTCGAACGAGACGTCGTCCTCCGGGAACAGCAACAGGCTCCTAACCGGGTCTTTGTCGATGATCTGCGCCGCGGGGCGATCGGGCGTCAGGCGCGCACGCCCCGTCACTAGGCGCGCAGCGCGCCTTCTTCTTCTCCTTGAGCAGCTTGTCGTAGTCGATGGCCTCGACCATGACGACCTTGCGAGGAGCGTTGGTACGTGCGCCCAGCAGACAGACGCGCGCGCGCACACACACACCTCCTCGCCCTGCACGTGCTCCGGCACGGCCGTGGGCGGCCCCGTCGGCCCCGCGAGCGAGTCCGACGAGGGCGTGGCGCTGCCGCCGAGCGCCTGCGCGTCGCGTTGTCGCGTGTCGGTCGGCCATCCGCGCCACGGGCACGTCACACGCGTGCCGCGGCACCTCGGCGCCGACCGTCGCGACGCTGTCGCTGCGCTTCTTGTTCTGGATGTCTAGGCGGGCCATGTTGCGCAGCTCGGTCGCCGTCAGCCCCGACTTCTTCTCGGCCCATCGGCGGCCACTGTACGTCGCACGGTCGCCAAAGTAAACAATGGGATTGCGGGCGGCGGCAGCCGCCGCGCGCGCCCCCCGCGCGCGCAAATCGCGGCGCACCTGGACGCGCTCGTCGGCGTCGACGCGCCCGGCGAGTCGGACGACAGCCGGTCGGCCATCTCGCGGACCTGAGCGCGGAGAGAATGAGAGAGAGAGAAGTGAGTGTCTATGCGCAGCAGTTGATGTTATAAAGCTAGCTGCGTGGGAAAAGGCCGTGTACATACCACGCGTTCCATGCGCCTGCGCTCGGGCACCGCCGTCGAGGCGCCGCCGGGCGACGGGGCGCGCCAGCGCACACGCGGCGCACGCCGATCGCGTTCGCCCGCGCCCCGTGAGCGCGACGCCGGGACGCGGGCGCCGCCGCGGCCGCGCGACGTGCCGTTGTGGCGTCTGATGGCGCACGCGGACGGGCACGCGCGGCTGTATGTGGCGCTGGGCGTGTGCACGAGCGCGCTGAGCGGTGCGCGCGGTGCTGGGGGCACGTGTGCGCGGTGCGGCAGATTAAGCGTGCGCATGCGGCAGGCGCATCGATGCCGCTGCGCAACCTGCTGATCGGTGTGACGTCCCGCGATGCGCGCCTGTTGGCAAGCGCCGCTCACACGTGGGCGCGCAGGGCGCTTTACCGACCTGTTCGCCACCGCGCGCCTGGACGACGGTGCCGCGCGCGCACGCTTCGCCGACGAGCTGTGGACGGCGCTCGTGGCCGGGATGGCCCTGGCCGCCGCATCGTGGCTCGTGTCGGGCCTCAGCCGCTTCCTGTGGACGTACGCGGCCGAGCTGCAGACGCGGGTGCGGCACGTGCGCGCAGCGACGTGTCACACGGATGTGACATGTGGTGCGCAGCGCGTGCGTGAGCTCTACGTCAGCGCAGCGCTGCGCCAGTCGGCTGCGTGGCGCGAGCTGCACCCGTCGGCCGATGTGATGGCGCGGCTGACGGCGTGCGTGCGCCCCCTCGTCGCCGTGCCGTTGCTGCTGCTGCTGCTGCTGCTGCTGCTGCTGCTGCTGCTGACGGGCCACGGTCGGCAGCAACGTGCCCGTGTACCAGGAGGGCGTGGGCGAGAAGGTCGGGATGATCGTGCAGAGCCTGGTCACGTTCGTCAGCGGCGTCGCGGCCGCGCTGTGGTCCGGTGCGTCACTGCTGCCGCGCCTGCTGCTGCTGGGCGCGACGGCTCTTGACGCGCGCGTCTCGCAGGGTGGCGTCTCGCGCTCGTCGTCCTGGCCGTGTTCCCGGTCGTTGGTGCAGCGACGGTTTGCGGTGCTCTGCAGCAGCGCCTCACGCTGCAGCCGCGCAGGCGTCGTGCTCAACCGGATGTGGGCCGTGTCGGGCGACAACGACAAGCGCGCCCTGGACGCGTACGCCCGCGCGGCCAAGGTCGCCCAGGAGGTGCGGTTGGCGCCGTCCTGCGAGCTGGCCGCTCACGCTCAACGACGCGCAGGCCCTCTCGTCGATGCGTACCGTCGTGACGTTCAACATGCAGGCGCGCGAGGTACAGCGCTACGTCGGCAACCTCGGCGACGTCACCGCGACGCTCAAGCGCAACAGCGCGGTGCTCGGCCTCGGCTGGGGGTGCGCACGCTCACGCCGGCCCACGGTCTGCGTCGAGTTGAGCCTTGGCACGCAGGCTGTACAACCTGACCATGTTTCTGGCCATCGCCGCGAGCTTCCACGCGGGCGGCTACCTGCTCGCGCTGGGTTTGATGTCGCCGGGTGACGTGATGAGCACGTTCACGCAGATCGCGTTTGGTGCGCGCACACCCCCTCGGCAAACGCAGCGGGCGTGCCAACCCGCGCGCTCGTACAGGCGTCACCGCAGTCGGCAACCTCGGCAACTACGTGCAGGCGGTGTCGCAGGGGCGCACGGCCGCGGCCGAGCTGTTTGACGTGATCGAGAGCAGTGGGACAGACGCGCGCGCAGCGGACAGCGCGGGCATGGCCGTGCTCGACGACGGCTCGCCGTGGAGCGTCGAGTTTCGCGACGTGGTGTTTGCGTACCCTGCGCGCCCGGAGCACCGCGTGCTGGACGGGTTCAGTCTGCACGTGGCGCCGGGGACCAGCGTCGGCGTCGTCGCGCGCAGCGGCTCGGGCAAGAGCACGCTGTTTCACCTGCTGCTGCGCCTGTATGAGCCGAGTGCGGGCGCGGTGCTCGTGAACGGCGTGGACGTGCGCGAGCTCGACCTGCGTGCGCTGCGACGTGCAATCGGCATCGTCAGCCAGGACGTGGTGCTGTTTGACGGGACGGTGGCCGACAACGTGCGGCTGGGCGCCGACGATCCGGACACGGTCTCGCAGGTCGACGTCGGTGCGACGCTTGCTCGGGTTTAGTTGCACGCGTGGCACTCACGTGCTTCCGGCCGCAGAGCGCGTGTGCCGCATCGCGCAGGCGCACGACTTTATCACGCACCTGCCGGATGGTTACAATACGCGCGTGTCGGCTTGGAACAGCGGCCTCAGCGGCGGGCAGCAGCAAGTGCGTCGCGCGGCGGTGCTGCGCCATGGCGGCGAGTAATACATCGCGCAGCGCATCGCCATCGCGCGCGTCTTGCTGCAGAACCCTAGGATCCTCCTGCTCGACGAGGCCACGAGCGCACTGGACGCGCACGCCGAGGCCGACGTGCAGCGCGCGCTCGACATGGCCAGTGCGTGCCCCGCGGCTCGCTGCGACGGCCGACGCTCGCGGGCGCAGTCGCTGCGCAAGCGCTGACGGTCACGGTGATCGTCGTCTCGCACCGCAACAACGCCCTGCGCTCGTGCGCGTCCGTGGTGGCGCTCGAGGACGGCCGCATCGTCGAGACGGGCACGCCGGCAGCCCTGCGGCAGCGGCGCCAGAGCCGGTTCAGCCAGCTCGTATCGGCGGCGGCGACCGAGCGCGGCAAGCCGCCTCCCGCCGGCCTCCAGAACGGGTGCGCGCGCGCGGCGATTGCTGTGACGGACTTTGCAGTGAACACGGCTTGGTCCTCGCAGCGTCTCGCACGGTGCGCCGCTGCACACGCAGACCGAGCTGGTGGAGCGCGCGGCAGAGGTCTCTGCGGCCCCGCTGCGACTGACGCCGCGCCTGACGCCGCGCCTGACTTGGGCGCGGCTGCGCGAGCTGGTGTGGCCGCTGCGAGGGCTGATCGCAGGCGGCGTCGTGGGCTCGGTCATGGAGGGCCTGCTTCCGCCGATGCAAGGCGTCGTGCTCGCCGGGCTCATCGCCGACCTCGCGCTCGACAGGAACGGACAGCCGGGGCCGTACGGCACGTGGTGTGTGCGCGCGAGGGCCGTGTCCGGCGGCGCGTGACGCCCCGCGCAGGACGCTGATGCTGGCCGGTCTCGGTATGTGGTCGCTGCTGTACCACGCCGTCGTGTGGGTGTGCTTTGGCCGCTCTAAGGCGTACTTGTGCGTGCGGCTGCGTGGCGCGCGAGCACGTGCCCTGATAGGCCGCGACGTACACAACAGCGTCGAGCGGCTGCGCGCGGACCTGTTTGCGGCCGTGATGCGCCAGGACCAGGCGTTCTTCGATGCGCCCGAGAACGCGCCCGGGCGGCTGTGTGCGCGCCTGGCGGGCGACATGCACGCGGTCGAGTCGCTGTCGGGCGCGCTGCTGGGCGAGATTGTCAAGGGCGTGTTCATGGGCGTGCTCGGGCTCAGCATCGCGTTCTGGAGCAACTGGCGCCTGACGCTGCTCATGCTCGTGTGCATCCCGGCCATCGCCGCCGTGTCGCTGCTGCACGGGCGCACGCTGGTTGGGTGTGTGCACCTGAGGGGCGGGGGCGGCCCAGCACAGCGACCTGAGCGCGCGTCAACCAGGTTCGCCCTGCAAGCGCGCGCCATATACGAGCAGCCGATGCAGTACGCCGCACAAGCACTTCGCAACGCGCGACAGATCACGCTGGTGCGCCCGCACCGCTGCCCACGGGCGGCCGGCCACTGCTCACCCAACGCCCGCACGCCAGCTGGCCAAAGAGGCGTGGTTCGTGCGGCACTTTAGCGCGCTGCTCGAGCAGCCCTTCCGGCTGGCCGTGCGCCAGGCCGCCGTGACCGCGGCCGCGAGCGGTCTGCAGGACGCGCTGCTGATCGCCGTGTTCTCGATCGGGCTGCAGTACAGTGGGCAGCTGCTGCTGGCGGGCCTGATCACCAACCAGGCGCTGCTGACGGTCATGATCACGGTGACGGTCTCCTCGGCGGCGACGGGCGTGGCCGTCGAGCGCGTCGTGAACGGGCTCGGCGAGGCGTGGCAGGTGCTCGAGCAGCTGTACGCGATCATCGACCGAGTGCCGGTGCGCATCGACTTGCAGCGCAGCGGCGGCTTTGCCGGCACAGCCGAACACAAGGTGCGCTGGTGCGGGCAGGCAAGCGGTCGACCGAGACACGCGGATCGCAGCCCGCGCACGCCGATCTGCAACGTGTCGGCTTCGCGTACCCGCAGCGCCCCGACGCCGCCGCCCTGGAGGACGTCAGCGCGCTCATCAGGCCCGGCAGCTTTGTCGGCGTGGTCGGCCAGTCAGGCAGCGGGTGTGCGCTTGTAGCTGCCCCGAAGCAGCATGCCTCACCTTCCCGTGCGCAGCAAGTCTACCCTGCTCGCGCTGCTGCAGCGGCTGTACGACCCGGACGAGGGCGTGGTCCTGCTGGACGGCCATGCGCTGGACGAGTGGGCGCTTGCGCCGCTGCGGGCGCGCATGTGCCTGGTGGCGCAGGACGCAGACGTCTTTGACCTGAGGTGCGCTCCGGTTGCCTGTGTCGTCGTGAGCGGTCGCCCTGACGATTCGCGCCAAGCATTCGCGACAATATCGCCTACGGCAGGCCGCTCGCCTCTGATGAAGACGTCGTGCGCGCCGCGACGGCAGCAGGGGCGCACGACTTTGTCAAGGCCCTGCCGGACGGGTATCAGACGCGTGCCGGCGAACGGGTGCGCCGAGGGGCTCGTGCGGGGATGGGCGACCGGTTTGACGCGCCGCCGCAGGGCTCCATGCTGTCGGGTGGGCAGCGGCAGCGCATCGCCCTCGCCCGCGCGCTCATCGTCGACCCGGCGCTGCTGCTGCTGGACGAGGCGACGAGCGCACTGGACGCCGAATCAGAGGCGCATGTGCGCCGCACGCTCGAGCAAGAGCAACGCCGTCGAGGGCGCACGATCGTCTCAGTCGCACACCAGGCGCACACGATCGCGCAGGTGTGGGCGCGGCAGCCGCGCACGATGGCACTGACGGCGGAGGCCTGTGGCGCAGGCCGACGAGATCCTCGTGTTTGCGGCTGGGCGCGTGGTCGAGCGCGGCACGCACGAGCAGCTGCGACAGCGCAAGGGCGGGGCCTACGCGGCGATGCTCGCGCCCGCGCCATCTGAATGAGTATCACTGGTCCGAACAGACAAACAACGGAGCACACGGGCACTTCAAGTTGGACAGGCTCACTCAGCGGCGCGTGGCTTGCACGTGGCCCATGGTGGTCTGGACCTGGAGGCTGACGGCGATGCGGTCAAAGATCTCCGACAGGTCCATGTCGCGCGAGTTGTAGAACGCGGCCGCGTCGCCGCCGGACGCGGCCAGGCGCTTGAGAGCCGATTCGCCCGTACCGTTGAGCTGGATGCCGATGAACACGAAGCGGTCAAGATTGGCGACGTTGGCCTCGCCGTCACGATCGGCACCAGGTCGAGGGCGTTACGGAGCTCTACGCCTCGCCCGAGGTGCACGTGGCGATGCTCGCGCGCTTGCCGCTGATGGACGCGCGTGTGGCGCAGGCGCTGATGGGTCAGGACGTCACGTTCCCTTCCGACGTGTTCAGCTACGGCATCACCATGTGGGAGGTCTGGATCAAGTCGATGCCGTACAGCGACCGCAAAATGAACTTCAAAATGCTGCCGTCGCTCGTCCGCGACGGCACGCTGCAGGTGCCGCGACGTTGTCGCGCCCACACACGACCTTGCTGACATCGCGGTGCCCGCAGCCGCCCTTCCGCCCGAGCAGCTGGCAGACGTCATGCAAAACTGCTGGCAGCACGACCCGGCCCGCCGTCCGACCTTCCTCACGCTGCGCGACCGCCTGCCCGAGATCGTCGACGTCGTGCTGCTTGACCCGCGCTTCTCCAATAACTGATCGGCCGAGGCTGAGGGGTGTTGTGCTCGAAACGCGTTTTGTCTTTGGGTGCCGTCCAGTGAAGGACAAGAACGCAAGCAAAAAGACACAACGATGCACGCCACACAGGGGAGCTCACGCCTGGTGGTGGGGCACGCAGAAGCGGAACAGGTCGATCACGTCCGCGCTGCTGCGCACGGTCACGTGCCCCTCGTCGCCAAACTCGACATGCTCCTCCGGTTTGGCCAGGAGCAGCACGATCTTGAGCGGGCGCGCGACGATCCGTGGCCACAGGCTCGTGACCGCGGCCGCGACCGAGCGCACGACCGCGGCCGTGTCGACAAAGGTGCGCTGCCAGCGCGGCGTGGCCACGCCGAGGCAGATCTCGAGCGTCGACGACTTGCCATTGAGGGCCTCGAGCACGGCCGTGCGTGTGGCGCTGAAGCGCTTGAGCGGCTCGACGTGGCCCGGGGCAGTGCCGATCTGGACGCTGTCGATCGCGAGCAGGAACCGGTTCTCGACCACGGTGGTGCCGACGACGCCGTCGGTGATCTTGCGCCCGGCGGTGGCCACGAGGCGCTTGCCCGAGTTGCTGCTGGCCGTGCCGCTGCTGCTGACGAAGACGGTGATGGGGCCGTCGCCGGCGGCGATGTCGGTCGTGGCGCGCAGGTCGTGCCTGACAAACTCCTTCTGGCGGTTGATCTCGGTCATGTAGGTGTCGCGCACGCTCTCGGCGCTCGAGTAGACCTCAAACAGGATCAGGTCCAGGCGCGAGCGCACGTCGCGCTGGAGCAGGAAGTACTGCATGCCCTGCATGTTGGCCGCGACGACCTCGGCGACGGTCAGGATATTGCGGTCGCTCGCGCACAAACAGGTCGAGCGAGCGGAAGCGCTGGTTGGATGCAGTCATGCACGCGGTGCAGACGGCGTTGGCGATGAACTGCATGAGATCGTCCTTGTTGTAATTGGCCGCGTTCTTCTGTTTGAAAAAGTCGAGCGGCAGCGCCGCCACGTGGATGATCGCCTTGAGGTACCCTGAGCGGTGCTCAAACGGCTCGGTGAGGATGGCGGCGGCCGTGAAGCGGATGTCGCGCGCGGCGAAGCGGTTGGCGCTGATCGCTCGCAGGCGCGCGCACAGCTGCGTATTCTTCGAGCTGAGCACGTGGCGCGAGACCGAGTCGACCGGCTCGAGAAAGTCGTTTGTGCCGTAAGCCACGGCCTCGGCGACGGAGGAGAAGCGCATCTCTGAGCGGTTCATCGGGCGCAGCTCGACGGTCGGCGGGGCAGCAAACCAGCCGTCGCTTAGCATCCACAGGCTGAGCGCGCCGCCCACGGCCTTGAGAAGCGGCTTAACGATGGAGAGGGTGCACAGGCGGCTGACCAGCTCGGTGCCGTCAGCGGGCCGGTCGTGCGGGTTCTCGCGCAGGCACAGCTCGATCAGCTCGGCCAGCTCGGCCGAGTAGGTCTTTGGCAGGAGCGACACGGCGAGGGCCGCCCAGAGGTACACGTCCGTGGCGGGTGTGAGCGCGCCCGAGCGCATCTCGGGCGCCTCGCGGATCGGCGCCATCTTGGCCGCGGGCAGGGCCAGGTGGAAGTAGCTGACGCAAACGGACGTGAGCACAACGTCTTTGGTCGCGAGCGCCTTGGAGACGGGCGGGACGTGGCGCAGGAAGATGTTGTGCGGCGAGAGCTGGCCGTGGACGCAGCCCGTGCGGTGGGCAAACTTGAGCGCGTCGGCCACCTGCAGCAGCACGGGCACGGCCATGTTCTCGGGTAGCTTGTGCGGCGGGACGAGGCCGCCGAGCGTGCCGACGATGAGGTCGGGCGAGACGACGACGACGAGCGGCGTGGTCTTCTTGATGTCGGCCTCAAACACGTCGATCTTGTGCAGGCTGCGATGCGAGATCATGCGCGGGTTGGGCTGGGGCAGGACCGTCAGCGCCGCGTTGAGCTCGGCGACGGTCGTGCCGGTCGGGATCAGGGCCGGATCGAACGCGTGCATGATCAGCGGCTGGCCGACCTCGCCGTTGGAGAAGTCCATGGTCGAGAGCCAGCCCCAGACGTCGTTCGCGCCCAAGAGCATCACGTGCTCGGCCTGCTGGATCCGCAGCTTGGTCTTGTTGTTGAGCAATCTCAAGACAAAGCTCGGGTAGTTGTACACCGATGGGCGCTTTTGCTGTGCACGCGCGCGATGCGCATCAGTGTCGCCGTGGGCCGGCTGCGCGCGCACGCACCAGGCTCTGCGTGCGCAGCCGATGGCTGGTCTGGCTGAACGACGCGGGCGTGATCGGGCCGCCGATGTGCTTGAGCGCGTCCTGCAGCGCGTTGAGTGCGGCCAGCGTGTGCCGGCCCTTGTCCATAAACAGCCTGATGCTCTCGGCCTGCGCAAGTCGTCAGCCCTCTCTCAAGTGCGACCAACCCTCCCTTCCGAGCGCACCTCGCCCGCGGTCTTGTCCACGTTCCACGACATGGCGTGGAAGATCGAGTGGGCGAGCGGTTGCATGTTGACGTTGTAGCACACACCGCACAGGTTAAAGTCGACGCACTCGTCGCACCGGAAGCGAACGACCTCGCCGTCGCGCAGGCAGCCGTCGCACGACCAGCCCGTGACCTTGAGGTCGGGCAGGTACCGCGGCGTGGGCTTGCCAAACTCCTCCACATTGTCAAACTGTGCGCGGCGACAGGGGCAGCGTCAGCCAGATGGCTCGGCGCGCACAGCGTGCGCAGGCTCACCGCGTCGGCGAGCGAGAGTGCGTTCAGGTCGTCGTCGAGCACGGCCGGCCCCAGATCAATCTCAAGCGCCTTGCCGATCTCGCGCATGTAGCTGTTGTCCCAGCCACACTTGCCGATGTTTTGTTGGTTCGCCTGGGCAGCGCTGCCACCCGACGAGTAGCGCTGCGCGCGGCGAGTGAGCGAGCACGTGAGCACGGATGGCGGGTGGCGGGGCGCGCGCGCGCCGCCGCACCTGCTGCTGTGGCGCCGGGCGGGCGGGCGCGGTGGGCATCTGACCAAGGGCGTTGTTGGCCTGGATGATGTTGCGCAGCCGCTGCAGCTCGTCGAACAGGGCCTTGTCGCGCTCGGCCTGTCTGACGTCACGCTCCTGCATGATGCGCAGCCGCGCCTGCTCGAACTCGGCGTCCTCGCGGTCGCGGTCCAACTGGCGGTCCCACAGTCTTACAACGTGCGTGTAGGTCGCCGACGAGACGGCCAAGTTCAGCATGCTGAGGCCCACCTCCATTTTCCACGACGTCTCAAGGAACGCGTTGCGGCCCATGAGCATCTGCTTCGCGTGGAACGTGGCCCAGAGGAACGGGTGCCACAAGTCGCCTTCCTGCTTGAGCACGTCCTCGACGTAGCTCTGCGCGTCCTCGAGCGCCTCGTTTGTCATGTCGAGCGCTCTCGCGAGCTGGTCGTCCGCGAGCTGCTCGGGCGTGATGCTCGTGCTGAGGTGCTCGAGGATCGGCACGCACGTCTCGGCCTGCACCGCCAGCTTCTTGCAGTTCTCATTGCACTTGCGCAGCTCGCGGATCTTGCCCAGCACGACCCTGGCCACGGCCAGGGCGGCGCCGGCCGTGTCCATGACGAGGGCCGACTCGGAAGTGGGCGACCTTCTGGAATGTTCGTGTTTGGTGTCACACGATCATGGCCCAGGTCGACGCCGCGCTCAACCAGGAGCTCACGGGCCGCGGCCTGCGCTTCGAGCGCAAGAGCGAGGGCAACGACACCGTCTACCACTTCTTCATGACCGCGAACGACGGGTGCGCACTCAGGCTGCGCGACCCACCTGACTGGCAGCCTGAGGTCCGAGTCGGTGTGTGACACGCGCCCGCACTGGCACCCAGCCTCCGCGTCGAGTTCCGGATGAAGGTCGTTACGGACCAGAAAATCGCCGTGCTTTACGCCAAGTACGACGGCAAGGTGCCGATAGGCCAGGTTGCGATGGCCATCGAGTTCGTCACGCGCGTCAACTACAAGCTACGCATCGGCACGTACGAAGTCGACTGCAACGACGGCGAGCTGCGCTTCCGCGCGGCCCAGGCCTTTGGCGACGGCGCGCAGCAGCGTGTCAGGCCGCAGTTGCGGCGCATGCACATGCCAGTGCCCAGAGTGCGCGCCTTGCACGCCTTGCACATGTCCACGTCCGCTTGCGACCGTGACGCCGCGCCGGTGCCGCGGCACCCATCGCACGGGATGTTGCGCTGGAAGTGCAGCTGCCGGCGCCGCGAGCGTGCGTGAGCGACCTGCCGTCGTGCGCTTCGCGCGCGCGCACACACCCGCTTCGTCGCGCCCTGCGCCACCTCCTCGAGCGTGTACGACGCGACGAGGCGGACGGGCACGAGCGGGACGTGGCGGTTGTGGTAGTCGTGGTCCGAAGGCGCGTGGCCATTGCGGTAGGCGGCGCTGAACGCTGGCGGGCGCGGCGATGCGCTCAGCACGCTGCGTGGTCCACGGTCGCGATGGCGTCGGGTCGCACGCACGCTCGCGCTGGAAGTCGGCCTGTGCCGCGCCGAAAAATCCCTTGAAGAGCTCCTCGAAGATCTCGGGCATCGGCGCGCCGTCTGCGCCCGCGCCCGCGCCGAACGGGGCAAACGGGTTGCCGCCGGGCTGCGACGCGGCGGGCGCAACTCAGCTGACGGCATCGCAACCCAGACTGAACGCGAGCACGCGCAACACCGTGCTCATCGTAGTCCACGCCAGCGTCCAGGCAGCCATCGTAGCGCGCGCGCTTCGTGTTGTCACTGATGACCGTGTACGCTGCGCGCCGTGCGCGGTCAGCCCACGGGACCCAGTGTTTACGGCTGCGGCAGCGTGAGAAGCGGCACCCTCCGAGTCGTTCAGCAGCTGAAACCGCTCCTTGGCCTCGTTCGTGCCGCCGTTCTTGTCCGGGTGCAGCTGCTTGGCCAGGCGGCGGTACGCCTCCTTGACCTCGGTCGGGCTCGCATCGCGCTCGATGCCGAGCACCTTTCAGCCAGCAGGCGCGCCAGATGGGCAACATGTCACACACCGCGAGCGCGCCGTCGCGTCACGGTGTCAGACACCGCGCGCCGCGCTCAGGCTGCCCGCCCGCACGTGCGACCACCGCGCACCTCGTAGTAGTTTGCGCGTGGCCCGGCCATCCGTGCTCCTGTCTACCCTTCTGCTCTGCCTCCGCCGCGCCTCGCCCCCGCTGCACGCTCAGCGTTTGTGACACGCTCGAGTACAGGCGAAGTTGTCTATTAACCTCCAACGGCAGCATATATGTATGGCTGCGCGCAGCCTTCGCGCCGCGGCGTCGCGCGTCCTGCGCCACGAGCACCGCCCGCCCGACATCTTCGAGTACTTTGACACGTTCAGGCCGCGCACGGTGCTGCGCCCGCCCGTGTACCAGTTCCGCGCCGCGGCCGAGGGGCGCGCGGCGCCGGTCGAGAAGCGCGCGTCCGTGACAGCCAGCGCGGCGCCTCTGCCTTCGCCACTGCCGTCGTCGCCCATGTCGTGGCACGTGCCGGCGGGCCTGCCGTCCGGCATGACCGAGGTGGACCTGCAGTCGGGCGGGTTCGGCGCGGACGCGTTCTTCGTGCGCGCGGACGGGATCGGGGTGGCCGACGGCGTGAGCGGGTGGGACGAGCGCGACAAGGCCAACTCGCAGTTGTACGCGCGGCTGCTCATGCACCACGCGGCGGCGCAGCTCGAGCGCGCCAACCAGTTCTTCACCAACGAGACGCCGCAGCAGCTGCTCGAGTTTGCCGCGGCGCAGACCGCGAGCGTCCTCGGCAGCAGCACCGCGCTGGTCGCGACCGTGCAGGACGACACGCTCCGCCTAGCCCAGCTGGGCGACTGCGGCGCGCTGCTCGTGCGCAACGGCGCGCCCATCTTCCGCTCGGTCGAGCAGGTGCATGCATTCAACTTCCCGTACCAGCTGGGCGCGCACAGCCGCGACACCGTCACCGACGTGATCGCCCGCACCCTCACCGTCACGCGCAACGACCTGCTCATCGTCGGCACCGACGGCCTCTTCGACAACCTGTTTGACGAAGAGATCCTTGAGCTTGTGCGCAAGCACATCTACCCTTGGGCCAGCACCTCGCCCACGTCGCTCCCGCTCGACCTCGACGCCCTCGCCAAGAGCCTCGTGCACGAGGCCTACGACGCCTCCTGCGACCGCCGCCGGCGCTCGCCGTACGAGCTGCGCGCGGTCGAGCAGGGCATGATGTTTGAGGGCGGCAAGCGCGACGACATCACCGTCGTCGTCGCCGTCGTCGTCGACTCGGAGGACTCGCCCGACCGACGCTGATCGCTCGCGGCTGCGCAGGATCTTTTGTACATGCACACACACGCACGCATCGCTCACAGAGCCAGCGGTGAGGGCCAGCCGGCGTCGGACCCGGTCGGGCTGCCGGTGCCGGACGTGCGCTGGGCGCCTGGGCGCAGCGCGAGGCCGACCGGCGACGTTCCGCCGTCACGCAGGACGAGCTCGCGCGCGGCCAGCTCGCGCTCGCGGGCCTCGAGCTGCGCCTCGCGCGCGTTGAGCTGTTCCTCCTTCTTCTTGAGCGCGACATAGCTGCCGCGCACGGCAGAGCGTCAGTGGTTACCTCTTAAATCGCGCGTGGCGCGCACTGTTGGTTGAGCTTGCGCTCGCGCACGCAGACGCGCACGGGCAGGAGGCGCAGGAGGTCGTCGACGGTCGGACGGGCGGCGGGCTGTGCGGGCGGGCGGCGCAATTAAGCGACGCGCCGGGGGGG
>CALSCO010000546.1:0-46201 GCA_943704415.1 Parvularia atlantis | reverse complement strand
CCCCCCCCGGTTTGTGACCGACAAATCGCCCCGCCCCCGTGCCGCCGCGCAGCCTACTGGACCCACGCGACGCTCAACGCGGACGACGCGCTGTGCCTCGCGCTCGAGTTTGACAACGGCGACTGCTGAGCGTGTGCGCGCGGGCCGCACCCGCGACAGCACATGCGACAACGACCGCGAAAGGCTTTGTGCATGGCAACGCGTGTCCGTTCATCAAGGGGCCGCACATTCCGGCGCTCTCACGATTCGTGCGCAGCCCGCGTGGCGCCCCGAGATGGTGCCGCGTGCCCGGCGCTCACGCGCGCGCGCGCGCCTGCGTCGGGCTGGTCGCACCGGGCCGCACACGACGGCAGCACGGGGGGTGCGCTGCCACGCCGCCGTTTCAGCGTGAAATGACGTGCGGGGGGGCCACGCGGTCGCTCTCTCTCTCTCTCTCTGTCTCGTGCCGTCGGCACCCCTCCTACGCGCTCACGCCCGCGCGCCGCGCCGCGCCGCAGAAGCCCCCACCCTCGCCCCCTCCGCACGCGCCCGCCCCGCGCCCACGTCAAGCAGCGGCGTCAGGATGAAGAAGGCCAGCAGCCAGAGCTTCGACAACCTGCACGACAACCTCGCCAACGAGTGGTACCTGAAAGCGTTCAAGGAGTTCTGCCTCAAGGAGTTCAACATCGAGAACCTGCTCTTCTGGCTCGACGTCGAGATTTACCGCTCGTCCGACCCGGCCAAGGTGCGCGGGGCGCAACGGGGCGCGCGGCGCGAGTCTGACGCGCGCGCTATGTTGTTGTGGTGGTCGCCCGCGGCCCCCCCCCGTGCGCAGCACAAGGACCTGGCGCAGCGGATCTACGACACGTACATCTCGCGCGAGGGCCCGCTGCAGATCAACGTCAGCCAGAAGCAGGTACGCGGCGGCGACGTGCGCGGGCGCAGGACGCGGGTCGCTCATCGCTTCCCGAAACAGATCGACCTCGTCGGCTGGCCCCAGGACAACCCCTCGCCCAAGCTGTTTGACGACCTGCAGACGCACGTCTTCAACATGATGAAGGACGACTCGTTGCCGCGCTTCATCCAGAGCTCGTACTACACTGAGCTGCAGGCGCGCAAGGAGAAGGGTGCGCGCGCTCGCCGTTCGCGCCTCGGCCGCACTCACCCTTGTGCCCCGGCGCCGCAGACCCAAAGAAGTACGAGGCGGCGCGGATTACCAACTTTGCCCAGGCACGCGGCCGTCGCGCGGTCCGGCCGTGCGCGCATCTAAACGCGGCGATCGATGCATCTGCGCAGTTCTTCGACAAGGCGATGGAGGGCAAGAAGTAAGGCCTCTCGCTCCGTCCTCCGAGCGTCCGCTTCCCGGCCCCTGAGCCCTTCTCCCCCCTCCACAAGATCGATCTCATCCTCTGTCTAACCCTCCACCCGGCCCCCTCACGCCGCCCCCGACACCACCGACACGCACGCATGCACGCGCCTTCTGTCACCACGCCCGCAACCCCCCCGCCACCTCACGTGTACAGGCACGCAACGAAGACGCTCACTTTTTTGCGCGCGCGCGCGCGGGCGCGATCGTGCCGAGAGATGGCGGGCGAGCCGTCCGGGACATCGCGCAAGCGCCTGCGCACGGCCCCGCCGCCCGCCAACGACCCGATGCGCGACATCGCCGACCGCTACAACCTGACCTTCCAGAACTTCCGCAGCCTCGTGCACGTGCGTGCCGTGCGCACACGGAGGCCGCGGCTGAGGCGCGCACCAGGCCGTCGTATCGGACCGCAAGACGCTCGACTTTGCCAAGAGCTTCGACGCGACGGCCGAGCTGCCGCCGTTCGTGCAGAAGCGCGACATTGACACGTTCGAGCAGATCAGCGCGCACGAGCAGGGTGCGCGGCGTCGCTGGTGCACGTGCCGGCCGCCGATGGCGCGCGTTCGCAGACCATTTTGGCGTGCCGTTCCTCGAGCTCAACTGGACCGACGACGAGGACGAGGACGACGGCGAGTACGCGCCACCGCGCAAGCTCCGGGCGCGTCGCGGCGGGTGCGTGCTTCTGGCACCTGCTCGCGCGGTGTTGGTGTTCACAGGCAAGCGCGCAGGCCGGGGCGATCGCGCGATAACGGCCACGACGACGACGACGACGACACGGTGGGCCGCCGATGTTCGTGCGCGCGCCTCGCTCACTCGCGCGCGCAGCTCGTCGCCGGACGCACGCGCACCAGGAGCAGCACCGCGGACACGCTCGATCCGAGTGCGCGCGCTCGATGACGCCCTGTCGTACCGGTGCTGATGGCGCGTGCACAGACGACTTGGCGAACGCCCTGTACGACGACACGTACCGCGCATTCCTCGACTCGCTCAAGAGCGACCGTGCGCACAACACACGCACACGCGCACGTACGCTGACGCGGCTCCTGCGCGGCAGACGCTGCGGTGCCCTTTGGCTATCGCGACGGCGACGGCGACGACGACGACGACGACGACGACGACGACGAGTACCGCCCTGAGCCGGTCAACATCAACGACATCCTCGACGACCTGCCCAGCTCGCCGCCGTCGCTGAGTGCGCCGGCCACGCAGAGCGTCGGTGCGCGCAAGCGGCCGAGCGCACGCGCGAGCTTACAGTTGCTCACAGAGGGCGCGCGCATCACGCGCGTCGACGACGTCCCGTTCTACAGCTCGCCGGGCACGCCCTCACGCTTCCTGCTCGCCAACACGCCCGCGCCCGAGACACCGCTGCCGATCGGGGCCAGCCTGACCGCGCTGACGTCGACCGAGCGACGGCAGCTTCGGTCGAGGTGCGCCCGGTCCAGGCATTTGGCTGCATGCCCATGCGCGCGCGCGTGCAGGCGGGACGTGTACGAGCCGACGCCTACGCAGTGTGCGCGGCTGGTTGGCCAGCTGACACGGGTGCGCCACGCCGTGAGCTGCGTGCCCTGCATGCCCTGCGTGACCGCCGCACGCAGTTTGTCGAGCTGCTCACGGTCACGTTCATGCTCACGCGCGAGTTCTCGTGCTTCCCGCTGGCCATGGCCAACGAGGCAGCGCACATGCTCGTGCGACCGCATGTGATGCTTCGTCGGGCCGGGGAGGGCTCACGCGCTGCGTCGCACGCGCAGAGTCAGCTCCACACGCTGGCCGAGCGCAAACGCAAGACGCTGCTGCATGCTGTGCCGAACCTCAACGCCGCCTGTGCATTACGCAGTGCGTGCGCACAGGGCACCTCGCATGCCTCTCACGCAGCGCGGCATGGCACAGCGCTGCCGGTGCCGAGCGATCGGCGCGTGCTGATGAAGGAGTACGAGGCGATGGACGCGACCTACAAGCGCATGCGCTCGAGGCACAAGGGCGCGCTCAAGGTGCGGCGCCGCGCTGTGCCGCCCGCACGCTCACCGCGCACACCGCGCGGCGCACCAGCCGATGTTGCGCCTGTCGTCGGACAGCATCCAGCACCTCGCAACCGCGCCGCACCTCTTTCCGACGCCGCACGCGATCCTGTTTGAGCCCGGTGCGCCTGCGCGACCTGCTCGCTACCCTCCCTTCTTCAACACCCGCGCCGCTGCGCAGACGTCGTGGCCAAGGTTCGCTTTGTGCCCGGCGAGGAGCGGTGCGGCAAGCGCATGCCGCGCGCCTGCGCTGCCCCCACTGAGCGCCGCGCAGGCTCGTGTGCGCGGGCATCGCACGCTTTGGCACGCACAATTGGGAGCGCCTGTCGACGTTCTACCTCCCAATCAAGACGCCGCAGCAGCTCGCGATCAAATTCAAGAACGCGATGAGCACCAAAGCGCGGCCGAACGTGATCAAGGTGCGACCCCGCCGACCGCGTGCGAGCTGCGTCGCATGACGTCTGCTCGCGGCGCGCAGAGCTTCATGGATGCAATGAAAGCGCCGCTGACGGCCGCCGAGATCAGCGTGCTGGACGAGGTTTGCGCGCCTGGTCTTCCGTGCTTGCCGCTGACGCGCTGCCGGCGCGATAGAACCTCCCGCTGTACGACAACGACGTCGTGCGCGTGTGGCAGGCCGGCGCGACGCAGCGGCCGCCTGCGTGTGCGTTGCTGCTGGACCAATCACGCGTCGCCATGACGGTGCTCGCCCGCGCAGTCCTCAAGCGTCTGCTGGACCGCAGCAAGCAGCAGCAGACGCAGCAGACGCAGCAGACGCCGATGTCGCCGCGAGCGCAGGGGTCGTCGCCCGCCGCGGAAACAATGGACACGAACGGCATACCGACCGGCGTCGCCACGGCCGCGAACGGGCACCGATGCGCTGCCGGGGCATACGTCGACGAGGACGGGTTCGAGCACCACAGCCTGCCGTCGTCAGAGGACGAGCGCTTTGACGAGGTCGAGATGTCAGACGATGACGCGCCCAACGGCTTCGCCGCGCAGCAGCAGCAGCAGCCTGACAACACTGACGAGAACGGCGACGCGGACTACGAGGAGCAGGAGATCTCGCGCGGGCGAGCGGGGCCGGCTGTGCGCTTGGCGGCCGTATGCGCTGCCGTGTGCTGACGCCCCCTCCGCGCAGCGCTACCCGCTGCGGCATCGCACGCAGCCCACCACGCCGATGGACGGCGCGGACGTGATCGAGCTCGCGACGAGCGGGAGCGAGGCCGACTTTGAGGAGGACGTGCGTGCGATCCGTTGCGCGCGTGTGCGTGTGTGCGCCTGGTCTCAGCACCGCGCCCGCAGGAGCTCGCGACCAGCGACGACGAAGAGTGAGCAGAGCTGAACTTTGTAGTCTACGCATGCTGGACGGAGCCGTGATCGCGCACGTGCTCGGCTCGCCGCTGCGGCGCTGCGCGTTTATGAACCACCCGCTGCCGTCGGGTGCGCGCGTGCGGCCGCGACGGTGGGCGTGCGCGTGCTGACGATGGGGGAGGCCGCCGCAGCGCTCATGATGCGCTTCGTGCCGGCGCGGCACCGCGAGACCGGCGCGATCTGGTACGTGCTCGACGTGGACGGGTCGCGCACGTCGCGCGATGCGATGTACGTGCGCGCGCACCGCAAGGTCGTCGATCTGGCCGTGCGCGAGGGTGCGCTCGCTCTGCGCGCGCGCGGATGACGCCTGACGCCTGCGCGCCCAGCGATCCCACGGCGCGGCGTTGCGCGCGCCAACGTGCGTCCGGATATGGCCGAGCACTGTGAGCGCATGCTGCGGCAGCACGCGCTGGACCTGGCGCGCGGCCCGCTCGCGGCCCGGCCGCGGTTCGTGCGCCTCGTCAGCCTCGCGCAGCTGCCGCTCATCCGCGCCTGCGTGACGCCGCCGGTGCTGCTCGTCGCGTTGCAGCCGGCCGTGCGCACGCGCTTCAGCCTCACGCCGACGGCGCTGGCGGCCGAGTGGCGCGGTGTGCCGGTGCTGCACGTGGGCGACGCGGCCGTGTGTACTGCACTGCGGACCGTGGCAATGGGCGGTGAGCCTGAGCCTGCTGGGCCTGGCGGACCAGACGGGACGCCGTCTGCTGCCGGGCCCGGCGGGACAACGACAGAGCCAGTTGCGACAACGCCGGCGACGACGATAGGGCATGACGCGACAACGGCCGACAAGGCGGCGGCACTGTGCATCTGCGACGGGCTGACGAGGGACGCGGCCGCGCTCGTGTCTGCTCTCATACGGCTACGCGGCGTCGAAGGCTGAACACATACATGTCATGCTTTGCTCTGGGCGCCGCTGGCCGGCACCAGCCCCACGCGCTCGTACGCGGCCGTCATGTGCCCCGGGAACGTCCAGAAGTAGAACAGCCACCAGACGAACGACACGGCCGCGCCCGCCGCCGCGACCGCATCGAGCTGGAACACGGTCCAGCCGAGCAAGTCGATCGCGAACCCGGCAAACACCTGCAGCGCGTCGTCAGCGCTAGGAAAGGGCACCACACGCCCGCGCAATGCACGCACGCGCACGCCGAGGTTGAGCATCGACGTGATGGCCTGCTCGAACGTAAACACGCGCCCGCGGAACTCGGCCTGCGCAGTCTGCTGCAGCACGAGCGACGAGTAAATCTGCACCGCGCGTCGGGTCAGCAGCGCCGGCTGCGCGTCGCCGGGGCCTGCGCACCTGGGCGATGCTTGTGCTGCCGGAGCGGAACAGGTTGGCCAGCAGGAAGAAGTAGTAGGTTTTGGACAGCGCGAGGAACATGGCGCCGAGGCACAGCTGCAGCATCGCGAAGCACAGCAGGAACTGCGCGCCGCGCGGCGTCTGGCGGGCAAAGCGCCGCGCGAGCAGCGGGCTGACAATGGTGCCGATCCCGACAACCATGTAGTTGATCCCGAGCGAGAGCGAGCCGTTGTCGCCGATCGCAAAGATGGTCTGGGCGCTGCGGATGTTGATCATGTCAACGATGCCGAGGGCCTGCGTGCGCGGCGACGGTGAGTGTGCATCGCTGTCGAGCGCCCGCCGCACCAGCTGCAGCGTGCCCTTGTAGAAGCACATCACGAGCACGTAGCGCGACCGCGCCAGGTACCGGAACCCGCTCGCGATCGACCCTATGGACGACTCGCGCCGGGTTACCACAGCCACCGTCTGCTGCATCGCCGCCTTGGCGGCCGCGGTCGCCGCGGGGTCGTCTGCGGTGGCCAGCGCGGGGTGCACGGGCGTCTGCTGCGCCTCGTTGAGCTGCTGGCGCGGCGTGAGCAGCGGTGCGTTCAGCGGACCATGCGCCCACCTCGGCGTCCTTTGAGTCGTCGTGGAACACCACGGCCGACGACGATGCGCTGGCCGCTCTCCCGTCGTCCTTGAGCGGCTGCCGCGCCGCCGTCAGCCCAGCACGGCGGGTCTAGCCGCGCGCACCTCGAGGTCGATCGACTGCGCCATGACCGCGTGCGGGTCGTCCTCGTCGCGGGCCGCCTCGTCGTCGCCATCGCCCGGGTGCTCGGCCGCCACCCCGACCGAGCTGTACGGGTGGTAGATCTTGCTGTAAACGAGGTCGCCGCTGCGCGTCAGGGCGGCAACGAGCAGCACGAGCGGCGTCGCGTAGGTCGCGAGCGGCACGAGCACAAAGCCGAGCCAGTACGCCGCGATCAGGTACGACGCCGCGTCGAGCACGTACGCTGTTTTTACGCGCACGTCAGGCCCCCTGAAGCGCTGCAGCCGCGCGACGCACCGGTAGTAATGCCCAGCAGCGACGTCGCAAAGCCGCCCGCGGCCCCGCCGACGAAGAGCATCGCGCTCCAGACGATGCCGTCGATCCCGTTGGCCGTCACCAGCTCCTCCTGCGCCACGGTACACGCAGCGTGAGCGTACAAACAGCCCGGGGGGCGCGGCGCGGCGGCGCGGCACATTGGCGACGACAAAGGGTACGATGGCCGTGCGCGCGGGCTGGTAGATGGCCGAGCACAGCGTCTTGAAAAATGTGAGGGCGTACAGGAGCGGCAGCATGTCGGGCGTCTGGGCGAAGATGAGCCCGACCATGGTCAGGGCGCGCAGGACAAGCGACGCGATCATGAGCGTCTTCTTGTCGAAGCGGTCGATGAGCGCGCCGATGAACGGCCCGAGCAGGAGCGCGGGCGCCGCCGACACAATCTGCCGAAGCGGGCATTGAGCTCTGCGCCGCACGCGCGCGAGCAGTCGCACCGAGTAGATCGCCAGCCCGAACGCGGACCCAGACGACTGGTTGACGACGCTGAGCGACGCGATGATATTGAACCTGGGCCCGCGGGCCATGGTGAGCGCGTGCGCGCGTGTCGAACGGCAGAGCGCTTGCACCAGTCCCCAAGGCCGGCGATGATGTTGCTCACGAGCAGCACGCGGTAGTTGTAGTTGGTCCGGATCAGCGCCTTGTACGGGCCCAGCAGCGACTCGCGCGCCGCGGGCGCCGGCGCGGGCGGTGCGGTGGGCGCAGCGGGCGCGGCGTCGTCGCCGTCGGAGTGCAGCAGCCGCGTGGTCGACGACGCGTCCGCCAGCGTCGTGCTCGACTCGTCCAGCTCGAGCTGCGGCCCCCCCCCCCCCCCCCCCCCCCCGCGCACGCGCGGCTCGTCAGCGGTCGGCGTGGCGGGACACAGTGCACGGGCGCGGCCGCACCACCGCGCTCTGCCCGCGTGGCCCGAACGGCGAGGGCTCCGACGGTGACGACAACGGTGACGCGCTCATCATCACGCAACTCACACTGCACACACGGCGCCTCACATGCCAAGGCCGCGCCGCCGCGGCAGGATCGTCGCCTCGATCGGTTGCGTGATGCCCGTGCCCGTGGCGCCTGCCCGTCGGCGATGAGAGCGGGCCGCGCACGAATGTGCACACGCGAGCACACGCACCAAGACCCGCGCCCGGCGACCAGCCCATCCCGCGCAGCAGCCGGTTGCCCACGTTGCTCTCGTCCAGCTCGGGTGCGTCGGCGCCAACGACCGAGCCGGGCGCTGTGGCGGCGTGCGGGTGAGGCGAGTGGGCAAGCCGCGGGCACGGCGGACCTAGCGACTGCATCATCGACGCGAAGGGCGACGTCGACGACCCGCCCTTGCGCCGTCCCGTCGTCGGCGTGTACGCGCCCTGGCTCTTTGGCGCCTTTTTGGGCTTGCTCGTCTTGCTGTTTGCCGCACGCGGTCAGCCGGCGGCGCCGCAGCCACGCACGCGCGCGCGCGCACAAGATGCCGCTCTCCTGGTCCTCAACACGCTGGATGAACCGCCGCAGCGACTCGCTCGCGGGCACGCACGTCGCGGTTGTCTTGGTCATGACGTAGTACCTGCGGCGGGCGCCGGTCGGCACGGGACGGCACCCAGCCCATAAGCGCACTGCTTGCGGCCGGAGCCGACGGTCGTCATAACCAGCCCGTGCAGCGCCGCAACGTCGGTCAGCTGCGTGCGGAAGCGTGGGTTGCGCCGGTCGCACAAAAACGAACGTCTGCGGGCGACGGTCAAGGAAAAGCAGCAACAACGGAGCGTACGCACTCGGACTGTTCGCGGCTGTCGACAAACGCGCGCAGCTGCTGCACGACGCCCTTCATCGTCGCGACCACACCCGATCTGCCGCCGTCGTCGCTGCCGTCGTCGCCACCGCCGCTCTGCCAGCGCGTCCGGCCGCTCGCGTTGCCGTGCGCCTCGCGCCGCCTGCCACCGCGTGTGAGCACGTCGCGAGTTGCGCCCGCAGGAGCGCACACCGGTGCTTTGGCATCGTTGTCTTTGCCGGCCGCTTGCTCGACTTGAGCGAGATGAACGACGGCGCGCTGCTGCGACCGCGGCTCACACCCTGGCCACACTCTCGGTCAGCGTGACGTGCGTGCGGCCGAGCGCAAAAGCGCACCGGCAACGCGTCGTCGTCGTCGTTGATGAGCAGTTCGCTGGGCACGAGCACGTTGCCGAACGCGTCCATCATCAGCCGGCCGCCGCCGCCACTCGAGCGTCGCTTGGTCGGCCGCTGCGACGTCGCGCCAAGCACGCGCGCGAGCACAGGGCCCGCGTCCTCGTTGGCCGCATTCAGCATCGCGTCGATCAGCGTCTCGTCCTCGTCGTCCTCGCTGTCGTCGTCCTCGCTGTCGTCGTCATCGTCTTCGTCGTCATCCTCCTCCTCATCGTCCTGCTGCCCATCGCTGTCGCTCTCGCCGTCGCTGTCGCCGTCGCTGTCGCTGTCCACAAGCACAGCGCGCCGCCCCGCCGAGCCGCCGATCGTTGCCTGCACCAGCGCGTGAGGCCCTACAGACGGCGCACGCGGGCGCGGCGTCACCGCACCAGCTTGATGGCGTGTGCCACGCCGCGTCGGCCCACCGGCACCAGGTCGTCCGCCGGCGCGCCGTCCTGGTTGAGCAGCTGGCGGCCGCCCGAGTGTCAGCGATATACAAGCACAGTTCCGCGCACGCACGTCCTGGATGTCGGCGATGAGCGTCTGGTACGGGTCCACGGCCGGCACAAGGTCCACGACGGCGTCGTCGCCGTTGCCCTCGCTCTCGCTCTCGCTGTCTGTGGGAGCCGATCGCGTGCGCTTCGCACGGCTGTTGCGCCTTCGTCTGCTCGGCGTCTGCGCGATGTCTGTGCAGCCGTCGCGCCTCAGTACGCAGCACCGGGCGGCGCGCCGCCCGCGGCAGCGCACCAAAGTCGACCTCCATCGCGGCCCCACGCTCGTCCATGAACTCGTTCAGCTGCAGCACACGCGCGATCGCCTCGTCGCTGGCGTCGTCCGCGCGGATGCCGTACGCGTTCTGCACGCACGCAAGCAAGCACAGCGAAATGATGTGCCCGCCCGTGCCATACAGCGCAGAAACGCACCTCGAGGTAGTCTCGCATCGCCGCCTGCTCGTCGTCGTCGTTAGCCGCGGCCGTCTCGTCCACGTCCACAAACATGGCCCGGCCGCCCCGCCGCCCCGCCCGGCCGCGGCGCGACATGCGTATCTCGCGCGCGAGCGACGACGGCGCGGCGGCCGGCGCACGGTCCTCGAAGAAGAGCTGGTCCGTCGGCGCAGATGGTGGTGCGGACTGGGCCTCCGGCTGCTTGGCCGGCGGCGTGGGCGCGGGCGTCGGCGGCGCGCCGGCCACGGGCGCGACGTAGTCCCGGTCCACGAGCGTCTCGCCCTTGACCCACGAGCGTCCGGCCGCGCTCACACGGGCCGCCGGCGCGGTTCGCGCGCCAAAACCGACGCGCGGCGCGTCACCGTCGCCGTTGTCCTCGCCGAGCACGCGCGCGCGCAGCGCCTCGTACGCACGCGAGCCGTCACTGGCCGGCACGGCACGGGCCGCTGCACCGCCGCCCCGGCCCGGCCGGCTGCCCGACCGCCCACCGCTGCTCCAGCCGCGTCCGCCGCGTCCGCGTCCCATTGGTTGCGCGTTTTTTTGTTACAAGTTGATGTTGAACCGCAATGTAGGTAGAGTCACTGTGCTCCAGGCCCAAACAAGCCGCTTGCCGCTGAGCCGCTGAGTTCGTCCGGCTCGCCCGAGAACCGCCACTGTTGTGTTCATCAAGCGTAGGTGCATTGCAACCGCACAGTTACAGCGACACAGACACAGCTGAAGCGCCCACTGGCAGCTTCCCGCTCTCTTCACGCGCCAAGCACGCCGCGCACGCCCTGCGATGTGTCGCGCACGCGCTCGCGCAGCTCGTCCTCGTGCGCCTGCATCTGGCCCAGATGTACCCCGAGCTGGCCGAGCGTGGCGGCGTGGCGGCGGTCGCTGTCGCTGCGGCGCCACGGCGTCACGGGCCACCGCCGTCCAATCCACGCACCGGCAGTCGTTGCGCAGGCTCGTCAGCTGCGCCGCCAGGAGCCGCTCAAAGTCTGCGCGCGAGCCGCGTCAGGGTGGACGCACGCGCACGGCCAGACGCACCCGTGATCGCAGCGAGCAGCGGCGTGTCCTCGCCCTCGGCCTGGCGCGCCGCACCGCTTAACTGGCCGATTGCGCACGCACGCGCGCCCGGCCACGCACCACAGGCGCCACAGGCTCGGCGGCTGCGGGGGCGGCGGTGGCAGCAGTCGCGCTCATGCTCGTGTTGCTTCCTGGCCGGGCGCTCGTCAGACGCCGCGGGCGACCAGAGCGATACGCATCGCACCTCGATGAACTACGGTGAAACGCCCTTGGCGATCGCAAACGCCATGCTGATTTGCGCGTACTCGCCGCGCGGCGCGCGCCGCCGCCGTGCCGTCTCGGCAGCGTGCAGCAGGTCGTCGCGGTGCACACACGCGGCCAGCGGGCCGCTCGCAGACGCGTGCAGCGCCGCCAGAGCAGCGTCGTTGTAGAGCGCGTGCAGGTCGGCGCCGGTGCAGCCCGCGGTCGCGTCCACCAGGCGCGCCCAGTCGTCTGGCGCAAGTGATGCGGCGTCGGTCGGGACGTGGACGCTCAGGGCCTCGAGCAGCGCACGCCGGTTGTGCGCGTCTGGCACGCCGATGTGCACGAGCTGATCGAGGCGGCCGGGCCGCAGCAGGGCGTCGTCGAGCTTGTCGGGCCGGTTGGTGCAGGCGAGAACGACGACGCTGCCGAGCACGCCGATGCCGTCCATCTCGTTTAGCAGCTGCGACAGCACCCGCTCGCCGACGCCCGTGCCGCCGCCGCCGCCGCTGCTGTCGCTCGAGAGGTCGCGCCGCACCGCCACCGCCTCGAGCTCGTCGAGGAACACGACGCACGGGGCGCGCTGCCGCGCAGCCGCAAAGGTCCGCCGCACCGCGCGCTCCGATTCGCCCAAGTAGCGCGAGAACAGCTCCGAGCCGCGCAGGCGAATCGTGTTGACGCCGAGCGTGCGCAGGAGCGTGTTGGCCAGCAGCGTCTTGCCGCAGCCGGAGGGGCCAAAGAGCAGCACGCCTGGCGCTGCAGCGTCAGAAAAGCAGCGTCCGGGGCCCTGCAGATCGCACCGCGCGGCTGCTCCAGGCCGAGCCGCTCGTACGCGGCCGGGTAGGCTAGCGGCCACGCCAGCAGGCGGTGCAAACGTTCGACGACGCGCTTGTACCCGGCGAACGGCGCCTGCGATGGCGCCGCGTGGTTCGCGGGTGCAGCGGGGGCGCGCAGCGGGCGGACGCTCTGCAGCGCGGACCAGAGTGCCGACTCGGTGGCGTGCCTGCCCGGTGGCGACGTGAGGTACCACGCGGCAACGCCGAACGCGGCCAACGCACGGCTGCAGCGTGAGACGCTCGAGCGCGTCGACGACGTCGTCAGGGCGGCGTGCGCGCTCGGTGATGCGGACGAGGTCGCGTCCGGTGCAGCCGGCGGTGAGCTGCACGACACGCGGGGGATCAGCAAACGCGTGCAGCTGCTCAGGCAGCGCACCAGCGCGAGCCGCTCCACGGCTTGCGACGCAACGTCACTCAGATGGCGCAGCAGCAGCTCGCGTCGCTCGGGCCTGCGTGTTGTCAGCGTCGTGCCTGTCAGCGCAACCGAGCACACGCACAGCTGCAGCGGCAGCAGCGCGACGTCGCCCGCAAACAGCGACGCGGGCAAGGCGGCGGGCAGTGCGTCCCTCGGGCCGTGCACTTCGGCCACAACGCACACCTGGCGGCGTCGGCGCGCGTCTCAGTGAGGCCGTCCACTGCCCGGTGCGTCGTCGCACGCACCCGCTCCGGTAGCTGGGCGACAAAGGCGCCGAAGACCCTGAGCGCGGCCTGGCGCGCGTACTGGGCGTGGTTGTCGTGGCCGTGGTACGGTGCGCACAGGCGGTGCAGGTCGGGCACGTGCACGACCGTGGGACGCGCGTGCGTCTCGAGCATCGCGGCGACGTGGCCCACGTGCTTGATCGGCACGGCGTCCATGCCGAGGCCTGCGAGCGTCGTCGCCTGCGCCCACGCGGTGACGCACGACAGTTGCACGCGCTGCACGTCTCGGCGGCGGCACACGTCGCTGCACCGGGGTGTGAGCATGCGAGCCCGTTGCTGCCGCATGCGCAGACGCACGCGATCAGCGCCGTTTTGCCACTGCCGGGCGCGCCAGAGACCAGGACGGCGCGCACGGGCTCCATGCCGACGTTGCGCCGCGCCGCCCCGCCGTCAAAGCACTGCCCTGCGTGTTCAGCAGCGCGTGAGCCACAGCGGTGAATCGCGATGCCTCGCGCACGGAGCAGCTCGTCCAGCAGCGCGCGCGGCTCGTCCACGCCGAGCAGTGGCGCCTGCTCCGCCTGCTCGGGCTCGGGCTCGGGCTCGCTCTCGACCACGACGTGCACGTCGGTGGCCGCCGCGATTGCAGCCGACGACGGCCCATCGGCACCGAGATTGACACGGAAGAGGCACGCGCGGCCCATCAGCGGCACCGGCAGCAGCGCGCCGTGCGGCACGACGAGGCCGGTCCACGTGCGCCGGGCGGCAGCCGCCGCCTGCGCCGCTCCGACACCGTGCGCCGCCGCTTCGGGCAGGACGAGCACGGGGTTGCCGGCGAGCGGGCGCAGAACGACGCGCTCGGCAGAGCTCGATGTGGGCGCTATGCGATCTAGCCGTTCGATCGTCCTGCCAAGCCCGCGCGCTGCCCACCACGCCGGAGCAGCCACGTCACCGCCGCCGATGCGCGCGTCCGGCAGCACGAGCAGCACGACCGGGCCGCGCGGCGACGCGGCGAGCGCCTCGGGCGCGGTCCAGCGCGATGCGGCAAGGTGGGCAGCGAGCATCGCGGATGTCCATCGCGTGCCTGGCAAGTTTGCACCGCGCGTGGTACAGACATGGACCCGTTCGGCGACGACGATCCCTTTGGCGAGAAGGCGAGCGACGCGGCGCCGGCGGCGGCCGAGGTGGCCGTGGTGGACGCGGACGGTGAAGCGGCGGCGGCGGTGACGACGAGCACGACCGCGGGCGAGGCGGCGACGCCCGTCGTGGCGGTGCGCAGGCGTGCGCAAAGGCATGCGCTACCACTTTGCCCACACGTGCTGCACACGCGCGCCGCCCGCCAGGCCGCCTCGAAGCCCGTCAGCCACGCCGACGATCCGCTCGGCAAGGCCGCCGTACCGGCGGACGACGCGGTCGTGTCGGTCAAGGAGGGTGCGTGGCCGTGCCGGAGCGCCGCACGTGCGGGCGTGACGCGCGCTCGGCAGCCCTGAGCGACAAGTTTGTCGAGCAGGCGCAGCCCGAGCGCAAGGTGCGCGCGCAGCAGCACCGACAGCGCGCTGCTTGACTGACGTGCGTGCGACGTGCGGCAGCGGGCGTCCGTGCCAGCACCCGCGCCGCCCAAGCCCGCGCCCGCCTCCAAGCCGGCGGCAGCCGCGACGCCCGCACCCGCGGCCGCGGCTGCGCCCGCGCCGGCGTCCGCCGCGAGCGCCGCGGCGGCCAACCTGCCCGCGTTCGAGATTGTCGTGCAGGACCCCGTCAAGAAGACCGAGGCCATGACGTCGTACATGCTCTACACGATCACGAACAAGGTGCGCGCGCGCGTCGAGGCCGCACGCACACGCCGCTCACCGTGCATCGCCCGCACAGACCGCCGCGCCCGACTTTAAGACGTCGTCGTCGGTGCAGCGCCGCTTCAACCACTTTGTGTGGCTGTTCAACGAGCTCACCAACGCCAACCCGGGCGTGATCGTCCCGCGCATCCCGGACAAGCAGGCGCTCGGTGCACGGGCGCGAGCGCACGCTGGCGTCACCATGCTGACGCCGGCGGCAGGCCGCTTCGACTCGGAGTTTGTCGACAACCGCCGCATCGGGCTTGAGCGCTTCCTGCGCCGCGTCGCGACCAACCCGGTGCTGTACAAGGCGCCCGAGTTCAAGCTCTTCCTTGAGGCGGACCATATCGAGGCTGCGGTGCGTCCGCCTGCCGCGCCCTGCCCCTGCCCCGCGCTGCCTGATCGGGCCGGCCAGATTGCGAACAAGAAGAAGGAAAAGTCCAAGGGCGGCTTTTTCCAGTCGCTCACGTCGAGCCTGACCGAGGTCGTGGCCAACACGGCGCAGACGTTTGCCAAGATCCCCGAGCGCGACGAGGTGTCCGTCGCTTGCGTGCGTGAAGCTCTGGCCTGACCCGCGTCGCATTAGTGGTTCGAGAACAAGCGCGGTCAGCTCGAGATGCTCGAGTCGCAGCTCAAGGCGCTGTACAAGTGCGTCGAGGTCGTCGTAAAGCAGCGCAAGGGCACGTCGTGCGGCGCGCACTGCACAGGCGGTGCTGACCGGAGCGCGACCGCGCAGACCTCGCTGCTGCTGCGGGCGAGTTTGGCGAGAGCGTGTCGTCGCTGGCGTCGTCCGAGAGCAACAAGCCGCTGGCCAACGCGTTTACGCAGCTGACCAAGGTGCAACAGAAGATCCGCGACCTGTACAACGAGCAGGCGACGCAAGACGACCTGCTCTTTGGCAACACGGTGGACGAGTACCTGCGCACGATGAGCTCGATCAAGGTGCGTGCACGCTTGCGATGTGCGCGCGCTTTTGATACGGCCTGGCGTCGCGCAGCTCGTGCTTCAGGCGCGCAGCAAGGCCTTCGCGGCGATGCAGGCGGCCGACAAGGCGCTGGTGAGCAAGCGCGAGACGCTCGAGAAGACGCGGCTGCAGCCGTCCAAGGCGGCCAAGGTCTCGTCGCTGGAGAAGGACGTCGAAGAGGCCGAGGAGGCTGAGGCCAAGAGCACGAAGGAGTTTGAGGACATGAGCAAACTCATCCGCGAGGAGCTGGCCAAGTTTGACGACGAGAAAGTGGCCGACTTCCAGAGCGCGATGCAGGCCTTCGTCGAGTCGATGATGGAGACGCAGCGGAAGGTGCGCCGTGCCTTGTGGGCTTGCGGGGTGCTGATGCGCGAGGGCAGACGATCGAACTCTGGAAAGAGTACCTCCCCGAGGTGCAGGCGCTGTCGCAGGCGACCACGGCCTCTGCCTCGGCGTGAGAAGGGCTGTGAGGTGGCGGTGTGAGGATGCGGTTGTCTGTTGGATGTTCACGACACTGTGATGCTCGCACGGACGACGAGACTGTCGCGGCGCGGTGCGAACGAGATGCGCGCGCACACGCGGGCGCTGCTGAGCCGCGACGCTAAGACCTGACGATGCTGGCCGTGCGCATGGCCGCGCCCGGCGACATCGGTCAGCTGCAGCTGCACCGCGACGTGCCCGTGCCCGAGCCGCGCGATGCGCAGGTCCGTGTCAAGGTCGCGGCGTGCGGCGTCTGCCATCGCGACGTGCTCGACCGCAAGGGCGCCTTCCCGTTCATCCGCAACGGCATTGTGCCGGGCCAGTGCGCCGCCCGCGCACACGTCGGCGCGCACAGCATGCCTCACGCACGCTCCCGGCGCGCGCGCAGCGAGATTGCCGGCGTCGTCGACAAGGTCGGCGCGGCCGTGAGCGGGCTGCGTGCGGGCGACCGCGTCGTGTCGCTGCACTGGGCGCCGTGCGGCCACTGCGACGCGTGCCTCAGCGGCCAGTCGTCCTACTGCGCCAACCGCCGCGACTCGTTCCTCGGCCTCACGAACGACGGCGGGTGCGGTGGGGAGGCGGGCGACGTGTGGCGCTGCTCATCCGAGCGCCCAGCTACGCGCAGTACACCGTCTGCGGCGCGTCGGCCTTTGTCAAGGTGCCGCAGGGCTTCACGGCGGTCGAGGCCGCGACCGTCATGTGCACGTTCGGGACGGGTGCGTGCCTGTTGCCGCGTCATGCACCCGAGTTGAGACGCGCGGAACGGCAGTGTGGCACGCGGCGATCACGCGCGGACGTCTGCAGCCGGGCGAGCGCGTCGTCGTGACGGTGCGCACCCCTCCGAGGGCCCGCGTGCGCGTCATGTGCGCGCGCTCAGACGCACGCAGGGCGCGACGGGCGGCGTTGGCAGTGCGGCGGTGCAGGTTGCCAAGGCGATGGTGCGCAGTACCCGCTACCTCTCGCGTTCTGACGGCGCGTACGCAGGGCTGCGAGGTCACGGCCGTCACGTCGAGCGAGAGCAAGGTCGAGTTTCTGCGCGGCATGCACGCCAACGTTGTCGTGGCCAAGGACGGCGCGTTCCACAAGGAGCCGGCGCTCAAGGGCGGGGTGCGTCGCGTGCCGTGTGTGTATCGCGAGCGAACCAACGCACCCGGCGGTGCAGGTCGACATGGCCTTCGAGGCCGTCGGCGCGCCGACCTTCAATAGCTCGCTGCGCGCCCTGCGCCCGCGCGGCCGGCTGGTGCTGATCGGCAACGTGACCAACGCGGCCGCGAGCGTCCCGCTTGGTGCCATGATCATCAACGGCCTTGAGGTCATCGGCAGCGACAGGCGCGTGTGCCGCGGACCCCGGTGCAGCATACTCACGCTGCACACGCTGCACACAGCTGCACCGCGCCCGAGCTCGAGCGCTGCTTCCGCTTCATGTCGGAGCGTGACATCCGGCCGCGCATTGACGCCGTGCTGCCGCTGGAGGAGTTTGCGGCCGCGCAGACCAAGATCGAGAGCCGCGAGGTGTCGGGCCGGGTGGTGCTGAGCCTGGCAGAGTGGTGAGCGCAATGCGTTGTGTGCGTGTCGCGCGTGTGGTTGGTTACAAGCCGAGGGGCAGGTGATCATCGCGTCGACGCCGCGTGCAGCGCGGTCTTGACCTCGTTCACGTTCGTGCTCCGGTCGATCTTGAATAGCACGCCGTGGTCCGAGCGCACGAGCGAGCACCACGACGGCAGCAGCTCGGCCAGCAGGTGCAGGTGCGCGCGCATCTCCTCCGGCCCGATCGGCACGTGGTAGCTGCTCGCGAGCTTGGCCGCGATGTTGTGCTCGTACAGCGCGTCGCGCGCGTGGCTGCTGTAGATGAACTGGATCGAGTCCACCAGCGTCGGCAGCCGCGCCACGCGCAGGGCCCGCTCGCGCTGCGCCGGCGTCTGCCCGGCCATGTGCTCCTGCGCCTGCTGCCGCTCGCGCGCCCGCACGCGTTCGAGCAGCGCGAGGGTCACGGCCGACATCTTCTGCGGCTTGCCGTCGACCTTTGCCTCTGGCGCAGGCGCTGGCGCAGGCGCAGACGTTGGCGCCGGCTCGGCCGCGGCCGCTGCGACCTTGGCGAGGCTCGCGGCGATCGCCGCAGGCAGCCTGCTCGTCTCGCGCGACTGCAGCAGCTGCAGCGCCGTCGTGGTCGTGAGCAGCGCCATCTCGGGCAGCTCGGCCTCGGGGATGGGCGGCACGTCGTCGAGGTCAAAGTCCGGGTGCCACTGCTGCAGCGGCACGGGCACGGCGGGCGGTGTCGGCAGCGTCGTCACAAACGCCTGGGTGCGTGCAGCGGCAGTAAGCACGGCAAACGTGGGCAGCCGCGCAGCCACACGCACGTCGTGATGCTCCTTGACACGGTTCAGCAGACGGTGCCGGAACTCTTCCTGGCGCACGACGCCCGGGTGGCGGCCCTCGAGCGTGGCCGTGGTCGAGCCCAGCTCCACCGTCGGCTTGAGCAGGATGGACGACTGCAGGTTCGTGTCGCGCATCGTGAACGGCACGGCGTGGTACTCGTACGCCTCGGGGTAGACGGTGCGGATCTGCGCGAGGTGCGCGCGGCAGATGGTCCTGCGGTGGCCTGGCGTCAGGCTCCGGCGGCACAGGCGCGCGCGCGCGCACCGCTTGCACGTGTATTCAATCGACTTCTTCATCTTGTCGAAGATGCACGCCTCGCCGCGCATGTGCGTGATCGAGCACACGGTCTCGAGCGCGCCAAACACCTTGTCGAGCATCGCGTAGGTCTGCGGCAGCGGGGCGGTGGCGGCCTGCATCGAGGTGTGAGCGCGCGGCGCACGGCTGGCGACGCGAGTCGCGCACCACGGCCGTGAAGCGCGGTGCCGGCAGTGCGACCGGCCTGGCCGGCGACCCTGCCGGGCTCGGCGGTGCGCGCTTCGGGCTCGGCGGTGCGCGCTTCGGGCTCGGTGGTGCTCGAGGTGCTGGGCTCGGCGGCGCTCGCTTTGGCGACGCGGCTGGCGACCGCAGCAGCGCGGTCTCGGCGCGCGTCGCGATCTTTGGCTCTTCGACCGCCACGACGTCGGCGACCGCCGCTATGTCGGCTACTGCAGCAAGGCTGTCGATCGTCACGACGTCTTCGGCAGGCTCGGGCGGCGACGCGAAGAGACGGCGCGCGACGGGCGGCGGCGCTTCGCGCTGCGCAACAGTCGTGAGCGTCACGGCTCCAACCAGGCTGCGCAGCCCGCCGCACCCTCCGCTTGGCCGGCGCGGCGTCCTGTGCCGCCAAGGCGCGCTTGCGGACGAGGAAGGCGTTCCGCAGGTCCATAACGACTCGACTCACGGAATTGCCAATATGCCCGCGACCTGGCGCCGGGCCTCAACCGGTCTCGCCAGATGTGCTACAGTTGTCAACTGCATGGCAAGCAGCCGGCGCGCCGTCTCCGCGTTGGTGCTGTTGGCGCTCGCCGTGGTGGCCGCGCAGGAGACGCCGACGGCGTGCGCCACGGCGACGGTCACCGTCGTCGCCGCGCCCACGGCCACACCCACGGCCCTGCCGACCGCCGCCGACGGCTGCCCGCTGTGCCCGTCGTGCGCACCGAGCGTCAACTGCACGGCGTTCTCGGGCGTGCGTTGCGTGCGCGTGCCGGCGACCGCGGCTCACGCGCACCACGCGGCGCCAGTACTGCGGCGCGTACGGTGAGTGCCTCGATAGCGGCGCGTGCCGATGCCAGCTCGGGTACGGCGGCGCCAACTGCGCGAGCAAGATCTGCTGGCACAACGCACTCGACGGCACCGAGTACGCGCGCGCCCCTGGCGGCTCGTGCGCGTGCGACGCGGGCTGGGCGGGCATCGAGTGCCAGGGTGCGCGAGCGAGTCGCTCCCGCGTGCGTGCGTCTGTGCGTGTCGCTCACGCGTGCCCAGTCTGCACAGCCGACGCTTCGTGCGAGCCGCTCAACCAGCCCGGGCGCAACTACACCTGCAACAAGGGTGAGTGCCTGCGGTCGCAAGGTCGCCTGTGTGCGAGTGGCGCGTGACACGGCCGCGCGCTAGCCTACTTCCCGACGACGATCGGCTACGCCAACTGCTCGATCGAGAACATGTCGCTCGACGCCGTCATCAACAACTGGCCCAGCTACGCCTCGCTGCAGTACTTTGCCGAGAGCCAGACGGCCGTGTTCCAGATGGTCATCAGCGTGAGCAGCTTTGTGGGTCTGCCGGACGGGCCGCAGGAGCAGTTCTTCTGCGCCATGTCGGACTGCGAGCAGTCATCGCGTGCGTCAGTGGTCGGGGGGCGTGCGGCAGGCGGTGCACGGTGCGCTCACGCGCGCGGTCGCGTCGCAGCGGGCACGGACGAGTGGCAGATCGACTGCGCGACCACGCGCTGCCGCTGCTACCAGGGTGCGTACATGTGCGGCAACGGCGCCGAGCTGCTCGGGTCGTCGTTTGGTGCGGTCGTGCGCGTCCGGCTGCGATGTCTCTCGCGCACTGAGCGCTCCGCGCCAGACCTGGGCATCATCCTCGACGAAATCAATGACAGCTCGAACGTGCGCTGCAGGTTCGACGGCACGTGCTCGTTCACAGGCGCGCGCCGAGCCGCGGCTTTGTCGCAGGCGCTGATGCTGACGGCGCGACGGGCAGAATCGATCGTCGCCGGCTTTGTTGGGCCGATCAGCCTGACGTGCAACTACGGTGAGTGCTCGCTGCCGGCAGAGCCGGTGCGTCGTCGCCGCGCCAGCATGCCGCCCTGCTGACGTGCGACCAGACACAACCACCTGTGCGCATCGACGCTGTGACCATCGGCGGCGCGGTCGGTGGCGCGGTCGGCGGGCTCATCGTCGTACTTGCCGGTTTGTCTCTGCGTGCACGCGGCTCGTGTGCTGACGGCGCGCGTGGTACAGCGGCGTTCCTGCTGCGCTCGATGTACAACCAGCGCGTGGCCCAGCAACTAGTCGCGCGCAAGGCCGACGACGGCCAGGCGTTTGCGGCGATCATGACCAAGCAACCGAGCACGTTCACATTTGTCGACATCTCGTACTCGCTACGTGCGCCGCGTCCGTCGACGCTGTGTCGCGCCTCGTTGACGCACGCGCGCGCGGGGCTGCAGGCGTACGCGACGCGGTGCAGCACCTGGTCGTGGGAGTGTCGGGCCACGTCGGTGCCGGCAAAATGATGGCCATCATCGGCGCGTCCGGTGCGGCCCGCGTGCCTCGTCACGATCGATGCACGGCTGATCACCGCCGCGCATCAGGGGCCGGCAAGACGACCGTGCTCGACATCCTCGCGCAGAAGCAGAAGACTGGCGTCGTCGGCGGCATGGTGCTCGTCAACGGCAAGAAGGTGCCGCGGAGCCGGTTCAAGCTCATCGCCGGGTCTGTGCCGCTTGCTCGCCGCACGCGCGCTCACGTGCAACCGCAGCTACGTCGACCAGGAGGACACGCTCCTGCCGCGCCTGACCGTGCGCGAGACGGTCCAGTACGCCGCGCAGCTGCGCCTGCCGCCGACGCTGTCCTACATCGACAAGCTCCTGCGCGTGGGTCGCGCCTGCTGGCCCGCGCGCGTGATCGCTCCGGCTGCTCACACCGCACCACCGGCAGGCCGAGGCCGTGCTGCAGATCCTCGGCATCCAGCACATCGGTGACCGCTACGTCGGCAACAAGGGTGTGCGCACGCCAAACCCCGACGGCGTTGCGCTCACGCGCGCGGCGCGCACGCAAAGACGTCCGCGGCATCTCGGGTGGCGAGAAGCGCCGGCTGTCGATCGCGTGCGAGCTGGTGACGATGCCGCAAGTGCTGTTCCTTGTGCGCCGCGTCAGCCGATCGCAGCCGTGCGCCGTGCCTCACACGCGCCTGCGCAGGACGAGCCGACGTCGGGCCTGGATGCCAACTCGGCCTTTGTGGTCGTGTCGGTGCTGCAGCGCCTGGCCAAGCAGACTGGGACGACGATCATCATGTCGATCCACCAGCCCAGGTGCGCGATCGATGCGCACGACGACGCTGCGCTGATGGAGTCACACGCGCGCAGGTCCAACATCTTTGGCATGTTTGACGACCTGCTCCTGCTGGCGCACGGCCAGGTCGTGTTCTCGGGGCCCGCAGCGGACGCCCTGCCGCACTTTGCCACGATCGACTTCCCGTGCCCGCCGGGCTACAACCCGGCCGACTACCTCAGTACGTCCGCAGCCGCAGGTCCCCCCGGTGTTGTATGCGCACTGACGCGCGTCGCATGGTCTCGCCCAGTCGACCTGGTCTCGCTCGGGCCCAACGCGCCCATAGCAGCCGAGCCGCGCAAGCTGGCGGACGACGCTGCGGCGTACGAGATGCAGTCGTTCAAGGAGTCCGTGACCGGTGCGCGCGGGTCGGCGCGCGCTGTTGATGGCCGACCGCGCGCGCGTGCAGACGACAGCCCGCGCAGCGGCAGCACGCTCCTCCGCACGTCCACCGCTGGGACCACGACGGCTGCTGACGTCGCCGCGCACGAGAAGATGCTCTGCGAGCGCTACCTGTCGTCGGCGGCGCACACCAACCTGCAGGCGCAGCTCGTCGGGAGCGGAGCGGCAGACGGCGGCAGCGAGGAGGCGGTGCGCGGCCAACACCGCACGCGCGCCACGCCAGAGCCGGCGGCTGAGGGGCAGCGACGCAGAGCGAGCGCACGCAGCCGTCGGAGCTGCAGCGCTTCGTTGTGCTGGCCAGCCGCGCGTTCAAGACGTTCTACCGCGAGCCGATGCTGATGATCGCGCATTTTCTCATCGCGGTCGTGATTGGGCGTGCGTGCTGTCTGCTGCCGGCCTGCGCAGGGTCACCTGACGCGCGCGCGCGCGCTTGTGTGTCGCGTCTGCAGTGCTCCTTGGCGGCCTGTTCTGGAAGGTCGACAACTCGCTTGCCGGGGTGCAGAACCGGCTCGGGTTTATCTTCTTCCTGCTGGCGATCTTCGCGTTTGGGGCGCTGAGCTCGCTCGAGGTGCGCGGCTGCACAGGCGCGGGGCGGGCGCGCGAGCTGACGCGTCCGGCAGCTTTTTTCGAGCGAGCGGCTGCAGTTCATCGGCGAGCGCTCGAACGGGTACTACGGCCCAATGGCATACTACGCGTCCAAGGCACGCCGCCCGCACCGCAAGCTGCATGCGCCGCTGACAATGGTGGTCGCAGGTCCTGTTTGACAACGTGCCGCTGCGCGTCGCGCCGCCCGTCATCATCTCGTGCATCGCGTACTTCATGATCGGGTTCAACGCTGAAGCCGGGCACTTTTTCAAGTTTATGCTGGCGATGGTGCTGTTCAACCTCACGGGTGCGCGGGGCGTCTGGGTTGTGCGCGTCTGTGCCCGGTGGGTGCTGACGCGGTCTCGCCAGCGGGCGCGTTCGTGCTCGTGTACGGCACGCTGTTCAAAAACACGAGCGTGGCGAGCCTGCTGGCGTCGCTGGGCGTGCTCTTCGCAATGCTGTTCAACGGCTTTCTGCTCAACAAGGGTGCGGGCGCACTGCGTGGCTGGCCGCGCGGCTCACCGGTCGCTGCGCCAGACACGATTCCGCCCGTCGTCAACTGGATCCAGTACCTCTCGTTCTTCAACTACGCGTTCGAGGCGCTGATCGTGAACGAGCTCAACGGCGTGCTCATCGTCGACTCGGCCGCGGGCATCTCGATCTCGGTGCGCTGCGCCTGACCCGCCGCGCGCACTGCGACCGACGAGGCGGCGGCGCTGTGCGCAGGTCAACGCGCAGACGATCCTGACCAAGTTTGGCTTCAACGTCAACAACTACTGGCGCGACATCGGCATTCTTGCGGCGTTCTACGCTGGGTTCCTCACCCTCGCCTTTGCCTTTCTCAAGTTCCTGGCCGTGGAGCGGCGGTGACAAACGATCGATCACCTTGTTTGTTTGCATAGCTAGTTTCCACCGCTGGCCGCCGCGTCAGGTTCAGTGCGCTCCGAGTGAGACGGCTGCAAAACAGGGCTACACGAGCTTAGAAGGAAGAAGTAACACGGAAAGGAGGGGTGGCGAAGGGGGAAGGAGACGGACGTTGGCCGTGCGTGCGCGCACGCCGTGTGGTGACGATAAATGAGCCGCGCAACGGGTCAAAGCAGGATGCAGCCGCCGCTCTTCTTGCCTTTTGCGCCCGCGCCCCCGGCGGCGGCCTTGTTCGGCGAGACCTTGCGGATCTCGGTCACGAGCGAGTTGAACGCGTCCTCGACGTTGAAGCCGGTCTGCGCAGCGTCCATCGGCCGTAAGAGCGGCACGCAGCGAGCAGTACGAGCAGCGCACCTTGGCCGACGTCTCGAGGTAGGGCGCCTTGATCGAGTCGGCCCAGGCCTTGGCCTCCTGCGTCTGCACTTTCCGCTCTGATGCCTCGAGGTCCTTCTTGCACCCGACGACGACAAAGGGCGTCTTGGCGCTGTTGTCCTTGAGCCGGAGGATGACCTGGTACAGCTCCTTAAGCTCGTTGAACGACGTGTCGTTGTCGATAGCGAAGCACAGCAGGAAGCCCTGGCCGTGGCGCAGGTGGCTGTCGCGTAAGCTCGAGTACTCTTGCTGCTCGGCGTCGTCGTGCGTCAGCCGCACGGCTCGCTCCAGCGCGTGCGCGCGCGCACCTGGCCGGCCGTGTCGATGATGTCGACCGTCGTCTCGCGGCCCTCCTGCACGATCTTCTTGCGGTAGTTCTCCTCTGCGGCGGCGCGGCGCACGCGTCAGGTGGCGGGCGAGTGCACCGGCGCGCGCACGTGCCGCACCGATCGTCGGGTCGTACTCGGTCAGGAACTCGTCCTTGAGGAACTTGACCGTGAGGCACGACTTGCCCACACCGCCGGAGCCCACGACGACCTGCCGCCGCGAGCCCGCCGTGAGTCCGCGTGCAGCGCGTGCGCGTGCTGGGCAGCGCACCAGCGTGAACTCCTCCGTCACGACGTTCTTCGGCATGCCGGGCGTGTCGCGCTGCGGACGGGGGCGGTGGCGGCAGGCGCGCGCGTGTGCTGCATGCGGCGTGCGCGCCGACCGCGGTCAGCGCCCGTCACGTCCCTGTCGCGGCGCGCACGAGCCCCCTCGCTGTTTGTTTGCGCGAACCCACAAAGTGATCCCGGTGCGCCACGTCCGCGACCCGCCTCCCGCCAAGCCGCGTCGCCGCGCGGCCCACGCACGCGCGCGTCCCTTGGGCAGCCCGCCGTCGGCCCCCCCGCCGCCCGCCCGCCCGCGCGCCCGCCGCAACCGACGCCGCGCCGGCCCCGCGAGAGGCGAGACGGTTTTCTTCCGAAAGTCTCCTGGCAACGCGCGCGGCGGTTGGCCCGATCAGCGATGACGGCGTTGCCGCGCGCGCCACATCCGCCACGTGGCCAGCATGGCGGCGGCGTACCGCATGGCCGCGGGCAAGCGGCGGCGGCGGCGCGAGGACGAGGACGAGGACGAGGACGAGGTCGACGTGGGCGAGGACGAGGTGGACGCGGTCGACGTGGCCCGTGCGCACCGGCCGACGCGCGTCAAGCACGAGGACGAGGACGACGACGACGACGACGACGAGGACGCAGCCGACGACGGCGAAGTCGATGTGGTCGGCGACGACGACGACGACGACGACGAGGTGCACAGCGCACACGGCACGGCCGCGCAGCAGGGTCTGACACGCGTGCGCGCGCGCACAGGACGGCGAGCTCAACGTGACGGGCGCGCAGCCGCGGCAGCGCGGGCAGAACCACCCGGTCCGTTCACGTGCCCGCGCCGGTGTACCGCGCTCACCGGCCGCGCGAAACAGGAGCTGCTGCTGCAGCACGTGGCCGAGCTGCGCGGCGCCGACGGGAGCATCCCGTGGATCGAGACGCTCGAGATCGTCGCGCCCGCGCCGACCGTTGTGCCAAACGTCGACGACGACTTTCAGCGCGAGCTCGCCTTGTGCGTGCTGCGCTCGTGCACGCGTGGCCGCTGACACGCCGCGCCGACGCGCAGCTACAAGCAGGCGCTCGAGGCCGCCGTCGTCGGCAAGCGGCGCGTGCTCGAGACGGGCGTCAAATTCGACCGGCCCGACGACTACTTTGCCGAGATGCTCAAGACGGACGCGCACATGCAGAAGGTGTGCTCGTGCCTACCACAACGCGTGCGCCGCCGCCCTCACGGCTCCGTGCGCGCAGGTCAGACAACGCATCGCCGACGAGGCGCAGCAGATCAAGCGCAGCGAGGAGGTCGCCAAGCAGCGCGCCATGCGCAAGTACGGCAAGCAGGTCCAGGCCGAGAAGCAGCAGGAGCGCGCCAAGCAAAAGTCAAAGCAGCTCGAGAAGCTCAAGATGGTCCGCAAAGGCACGCAGCAGCCACCTGCTTGCAAGAAGCGCGCCTGATGTCGCTCGGGCGACGCAGGGCGAGCCAACGTCGACAAGGCGCTGGAGGATGACGACTTTGAGATCAACGTCGAGGACTCGGAGCCGCCCAGCCCCGCTCCGTCGGCCGGCGCGGGTGGCAAGTCGCCCAAAAGCAAGGGCGGCCGCAAGCCGTTCAAGTGCGTTCGGCCTAGCATGCGCATATTGCGTCGCTTACCGCGCGCGCGCGCGCTCACAGGCCGTTCAAGAGCGGGGGCGCGCCAGCGGCCAACGGTGGCAAAAAGAAGGAGTTTGGCTTTGCGGGAAAGAAGCAGCACGGGCGACCGGGCGCGGGCGGCGACAGTGGCGGCGGTGGTGGTGGCAGTGGCGGCGGCAGCAGCGCAGGGATGGCCGGCAAGAAGCGCGGACCACCAAAGGGCAAGCGGCCGGGCAAGTTTGCGCGCCAGCGGAAAGCGCAGCAGGGCAAGAGGCGGTGATGCTATTGTGCGCCCGCCCCTCCTTCCCCATCCCGAAAAGCGCTCTCTGTGTGTGCTCTGCCGCCCTCGGTCGTGACGGGCGGATGATCAATCTTTTCGTGCCGAAAGCAAACACAGTAGCAGCACCGCATCACACGCCGAGCACGGCCCGCGTCTTGGTCACCTTCTGCTTGAGCTTTTCGAGGCGGCGCAGCTTCTTCTCCTCCTTGGTGACCGATTGCTTGCGTTCCTTCTTTTGGCGCTTGAGGAAGCGCGCCTGGTGCTTGCGCTGCTCCTTCGTCTTCTTCTGCGGCCCGCCAGACTCGTCGCCCGGCGCCACCGTCTTGCGCTTCTTGGGTGAGGGGCCCTTGATGCCGCGCCGCCGCTTGGCCGGCTTCATCGCGGGGATGCCGTCGGGGTCGTTGTCGGCGTCCCCGTCCTTCGGCTTGGCCGGCTTGCCCTCCTCTTCCTCGTCGTCGTCGTCGTCGCTGCTCTCCTCGTCCGCGGCGGTGATCTGGCGGCCCTCGGCGGCGGCCTGAGCGCGCCACGCCTGCAGGCGCTCCTCTGCTAGGCGCTCGAGCTCGTGCGTGGCCCTGGTGGCGCGCTCGTGAGCGATCGTGACCAAGAGCGCCAGCGTCTGACGCACCTCGGCGCCTCGCCCAGCATGCGGATGTACTGTACGCCCTGGCTGCGGACCGAGTGTGCCTTGAGGAATAGGCGGTGCTGCTCAAGGTGCCGCAGCGCCCCGAGGAACTCGTGCTGTACCGTGAGCGACTGCCGGCCGGCCGAACGTGAGCACATGCGGGCCCCCGAAGCGTCCGCGTCACGCTGGCGCACCTCCTTGCTCTTTGGCTTGACGCTGAGGCGTCGCAGCGCCGAGCCCGACACGGCCAGGATCTCCTTGAGGTGCTGCGCGCGCACCTTGAACCGGCGCCGCGCGCCCTTCTCGAGCGGCAGGGTCTTGATGAACACGCTCATCGAGTGCAGCACCTCAATCTCGTAGTTCTGCGGCGACCGCGGCGTCAGCGCATACCACAAGCGCGTTGGACACGCACCTGCTGCAGCGACATGATCTTGGTCAAGAGCTGCGTTGCGATCGTGATCTGGAACGGCCGCACGATCCCGCCGATGAACGCATCGCACAAGATCGGCACAAACTGCCGAGCCCACGCGCCAAAGCGTCTGTTCCCGCGCGTGTGAGCCGGCCGGTCGCGCCAGGGCAAGCGCAGCGCACGTGATGTAGTCCTCAAAGACGGCCGGCTCGGTGTTGTTGTGCTTGTCCGTCATGAAGTGCGTCAGGTCCGCGTTGTACGTCATCTGCACGTAGTCCGTGAGCTTGGGCTGCGCACACGGCCGTCGTGAGCATCAGAGCATGCGCGCACACGCGATTGCGAGCAGCACCTCGCTGGGCGGAGTCACCCCGTCGTCCTTCTCGTCGTGCTTCTCGCCGTCCTCGGCGGCGGCGTCGATCAGCTCCTCCTTGACCTCGTCCCCGGCCTCGAGCTTGTCCGCCTCGTCCTCGGCCGGCGCATCCTTGAGCAGGTTGACATCGCGCGCCTTCCGCCGCCCGAGCATGACGCGGATGACCGGGGCAAGGGCGAGGCTGACGACCTCAGCCTGCCGCACGCGTCGTCAGGCGCGCAATCCCAGCGGCCGCCCATGCCACGCACCCCGGCTTTGGCGCGCTGCTTGAGCAGGATGCGGTGGAGCTCGTCAAAGATCGTCTTGACCTTGGTGTACCCAATCTCGGCCAAGGTGCACATGACGCGCAAGTGTGAGTACCGCTTGAGGAACGCGGTGATCCGGCGCATGAGCTGTCCGGCGCCGCGCACACGTGTCAGCACACGTGGCGGCCGTGCTGGGAGCGGCACACTGTCCGGTCCTGCTTGGTCGTTGTGCACTTGCAGAACGCGACCACGAGCGGCTTGAGGATCTGCAGCGTCAGGCCGGTGATTTGCGCACGCTTGGTGAGCGTGTCGAGCAGGTCGAGGACCTTAAACTTCATGTAGTACACGCGCCGCTGCGCCTCTGCGCGCACGCGGTGAGCCGGTCGCGCACACTGCTCCGACAGCGCGCGCACGCACCGGCCTTGAGCCGCTTCTGCAGCTTGCGCTGCTTGAACAGCACGGCGAGTTGCTCGTCCACCGAGAGCATAGCCAGGTCGTCGACCTCCTCGCCCTCGCCCTCGCCCTCGGCCTCCTCGTCCGCCTTCTCCTCGGCGCCGTCGGCCTCGGCACCCTCGCCGCCGTCCTCGCCCTCCTCGCCATCGGCGGGTGCTGCGCGCGCGCGCGCGCGCAATGTGAGCACCTGCGTGCATGGAAGCGCAGAAGACGCACCGGCCATGCCCTGGCGCTCAAGCACCTGCTGCACCTTTTGCCGGAACTCCTCGTCGACCTCCTGGTCGTTGCCGTCGTACTCCACGTCCGAGTCCTCGATTTCGTCGTCGTCCTCCTCCTCTTCCTCCTCCTCCTCGGCGGCCTCACCTTCCTCCTCCTCGGTACCGTTGGCGTCGGCCGCGGCGTCCTCGTCCTCTTCGTTCTCGTCGCCCTCGCCATCGACGTCCATCGCCTCGTCGCCCTCCTCGTCAGCCTCCTCGTCGTCCTCCTCACCCTCCTCGCCCGGCTTGACGCTCATGAGCTTCTTCGCGTCGATCTCGGTCGAGCCCGTCTTCATGACCTGCACGAGCACGTGAGTCGTGAGTACAATGCACCGCACGGTCGGAAGGCGCACGTCGAGCAGCAGATGCAGCGACGCCGACGTGAGCTCGCTGTTGAACACGCGGAAAACCGTGTCGGCGACCTTGCGCAGGACGTTCGAGTGCTGCGCCAGCATCGAAAGTAGCACGTCGATGAGCACGGTGATCGGCTCGGGCTGCCTCTTGCCGGTCCCTGCGAGACAGCACACGTCAGCCCCTACCGCGAGTGAGGGGCAAGCGCACCTTCGTGGGCCTCAGCCGCCTCGCCGAGCACGAGCTTCGAGCAGCACACGAGGATGTCCTGCGATGGCATCGCGCTCGTCAGGAAAATCATCACCGCGCACAGCGCACGGGCGCCGACGTGCCTCGGCCGTCGCCGGCGCCGACGGGTCGTTCGAGATCGTCTCGATGTAGAACACGAGCATGAGCAGGCGGAACGCGCGGATCTGCGAGCGCTTGTGCGTGGTCAGCTCAGTGTCCTTCATCTGCGTGCGCGCGCGCGGGCGTGAGCTGCAAGGGCAGAGGTGGCGTACGCGCCGCACACCAGCTCCTCCAGCTGCGTGACGCCGGCGTGCAGCCGCTTGCGCACGTCCAAGTCCTCGTCCTTGCCGCCGTAGACAAGCGTCATCGTCTTGGACCGCTCGATCGTGTGCGTCACGTCGACCGCGAGCGCGATCCACTGCACGCGCTCGTCAAAGTCTGCGGGTGTGCGCGTCAGTCAACCAGGCACGGCGCAGCACACGGGTCAGCCGAGTCGCACCTGCACTGACTTCGTTGTACGTCGGCTGCTGCTTCTGTGCCTTGCCGTTGGCGCTGTCGCTGTCGCCATGCTCGCCCTCGCCGTGGTCGTGCGCGTCATGCTCGTCCTCGTCGTACTCATGCTCGTCGTCGTCGTGGTCGTCGTGGTCGTCGTCGCCCTCGGCGTCGTCGCGCCCGCTGTCGCCCGGATCACGCTCCATGCCCGTGTGCTCCTCGCCGCCCGACTCGCCGTCGATGAGCATGTACGGCTTAAGCGCGCCCTTGCGCGGCCTGGGCTCGCGGACCTTACGCTTCTTGCGCTCAGTCCAAAGCTCTTTGATGGCCGAGATCGCGCGCTGGTGCAGCAGGTCGCGCACGCCCGTTGACAGCGGCTGCGCAGGCTCGGACAGCAGCTGTAGCGTTGCGCACACGTCAGCGACTGCACGGATTGTGTCGCCATCGGGCGGCGTGCCTCTGCGGCCACGGCCTCGTCCACGTTGTGCTTGACGGTCGCGCTCGTGATCTTCTTGTCCGACACGCCCTCCTGGCGAGCCCCGGGTGTTGAGTAGCGCTCAGTGGCAGGCACATGCGCGTCTTGCACACCTTGCGCCGGAAGTGCCCGTGGCGGATCAGGAAGGCAAAGACCGGCCGGATCCAGGCGGGGTCGCGCTTGACGAACGGGTTGCGCACGAGGGCCAAGATCGAGTCGATGGCCCACTGGCGCTTGCGGTCCGCGTACGACAGCTTGGTCGGGTTGCCGTCGGCATCGAGCGTCTCATCCTCCTCGTGCGCCGGCGGCGCCGCCCCCTCATCGCCGTCGGCGTTCGCGTTCGGGGCGTGCTTGCGCGAGCGGACCGAGTCCTCGCCCAAGACGACGTCGCGCAGCATGCGGAAGTGCGCAAGGAAGCTGGCGGCGGCGGTCAGCCCGCGGCTATGCCCTTGCGCAACGCTCACCTGTCGCGGTCCATGTAGCCGATCAGCTTCTCAACCGTTTTTGTGCGCGTGAAGTGGTCAAAGTGCGGCACGCTGTCCGGGCCGGTGAACAGGCCCAGCAGGTGCACTGCCAGCGTCGGGCTCGTCTGCGCGCGGGCCATGATCGTCTCGAGCTGCCACGCGCCGTCAACGCACCCGCAAGTCAAGACGCAGACGGATGGACGCACCGCGCGGTGCGCCACTGTGGTCAGGCTGCGGTCCTGCTTGTGCAGGTTGTTGATCAGGATGTCCATGAAGCGCTTGGTGACGATGAAGGGCACCTGCTCCGCCGCCACGCTCGACCCAAACAGCTGCACCAGGCATAGCCCGAGGTACTTGCGGTCCGGCGTCGATGCAAACAGCGTCTCTGCGGCAGGCCGTGTGAGCGCACAGCACACGCAAGCGGCAACCGCCGCCACACCGTCCACGACCGTGCGCCAGAACGTGTCCCACGGCACGACGACGTTGCTGTCGGCGTCGGCCGCGGCCTCGTCATCGCGCAACTCGGTCTTAAGCTTCTTGTTCTTCTTCGTCTTCTTGGGCTCGGCGGCAGGCGTAGCGGCAATGGCGCCGCCCTCGGCCGCGATCCGCGCCTGGAAGATTTTGAAGATGCGGCGCCAGACGACGTGCACGCGCGGGTTGCTCGAGGTCGACTCTCGCAGGACCATGGCCAGCTGCGGCAGCGACTGGACGTTGAGGATGCGCGACGAGCCCCACTGCGGCATGGCCGGCGTGATATCGACGCTCTGCACGCGTGTGATGTGTCAGCGCGCGTGAGCCGACGCAGACGTGGCACCGGTGCGCCACGCACCGGAAACACGTCCTGCACGGCCAACATGACCGAGATCTTGTGGCACGTGTCCGCCTTGTCGCTGTACCACGCAAACAGGTCCGCGAGGACGTCATCGGCGTAGTCCTCGTGCGCCTTGAGCGAGGGCAGGAGCGCGCTCACGGCCTCCGAGCCCATCTCGAGCAGGTACGACTTGGACATGGCCACGTCGAGCACGGTCTCGATCGCACGCCAGAACGTCTCGCGGTCCGTGCTCGGCTGGCGCATGGCGCCGCTGCGCTCGAGCGCCATGACGCCAAAGAGACGGCCAAAGAGCATGTCGCGCTCCTCCTGCGCGCGCACGACGCGTCAGTCCGGTGCGCGAGCGCGGAGACACAAGCGGCATGCACCTGCGCCTTCATACCACCCGAGATCTCGCTGTACAGGTAAATCCAGTCGAGCACAAGCTTGGCCGGCACGAAGCCGAGCTGGTGCAGCAGCTGCAGAGCGGTGAGCGACGCGGCATCGCGGGTGCGCGCGCACTCACACATACACACCTCCGTCAGCGCGAGCGAGAAGCCCTGGCGCGCACCCTGGCGCGACGACGGCAAGCCGCGCACGAGACGCTTGAGCGAGTACGCGATTTCGTCCGCGCAAAGCCTGAGGCACGCCTCCTCGTCGTCGATCGGTCCGGCGGCGAGCACGTCCCAGCCGTCGACGCCAGCCTTGTGCGTCTCCTGCGCCGCCTTGAGGATGTCGAGCAGCTTGACAGCTGCCTTCATACGTGTCTTCTGGTCGAGCGCAGCGAGCTCCCAGAAGATGGGCAGGATGCCCGACGTGACGATGACGCTGGATGAGGCCGTGACGGCGCCGCCCTGGTGCTCCTGCTGCTCCTGCTGCTCGCCGTCGCTGGCGCCGCGTGCCTCGCCGTCGTTCTCGCCGCCGTCGTCGTCGTCGTCATCGTCGTCGTCGTCGTCGTCGTCGTCATCGTCTTCGTCGTCGTCGTCGCTGCTATCGTCCGAGCTCTCGTCGTCGTCGTCCTCGTGGTCGTGGTCGTCGGCGTCCTCCTCGTCCTCATCGGCGTCGCCGGCTTCCTCCTCCTGCGTCTCCTCCTGCTCCTCCTGCTCCTCCTGCTCCTCCTGCTCGGGCTCCTCGCGCGCGCGCTTGCGGCTGCGCGCCGCCCGGTCGCCCACGGCCATCTCCCGCTCTGGGCGGCGCAGCGGCGTGAGCCATGCACGCGCCACGTGGCCTTCGGCCATGCTGCGCACTGCTGAGTTGCTCCCAAGTCGATGTCGCGCATGGCGGCGGTCGTGCGCCGCTTCTCGTCCTTCTCGGCGCCGGCGTGGCGCGCGGCGGCGGCGACGGCGGAGACCGCGGCAGCTGCACCGACGCCGGCAGACGCAGCGGCCGCCGCGTCGGCAAGAGCGGCCAAGCGCGAGGAGTACGAGCGGCGCGCGGCCGTGGTGGCGGCGCGCATCGACTGCGCCTTCACCGACCCGGCCGTGTTCGTCCAGGCCGTCACGCACCGCTCGTACCGGCACGCGCAGCTGCCGTGCAACGACCGCCTCGCGCTGTTTGGTGCGCGCCGCGCCGTGCGCCGTGGTCGGGCGCCCCTCACCTGCCCCGCGCAACGCAGGCAGCACGCTCATGCGCACGCGCGTCACCGAGTCGCTCTACGTCTCCTACCCGCGCCTCCCGACCGAGGCGCTCGCGGCGGCCGTGGAGGAGTACGCCGGCCTGCCGTCGCTCGCGCACTGGGCGCGCGCCGTCGGGCTGCACGAGGTCGCGCGGTGGACGCCAGCCGTGCCGGTGCGCGCCCGATGCGATGCCGGCGATGCCGGCGATGCCGTGCGGCAGCCTCACGCGATCGCGCGTCACGCAGCGCGACGAGACGAGCGAGGAGACAGCCGAGGCCAGCAACGCGCTCAAGGCCGGCGAGGACAAGGTGCTCGGGACGTGCGTGCAGGCGCTCGTCGCGGCCAACTACCACGACCGGGTGCGCAATCGGCATTCTGCGTTTGTGAGCCGTGCGCTCAACCGCGCGCGCGCGAGCAGGGCATGGACGGCGCGCTCACCTTTGTCGACAAGCACATCCTGTCGCGGCACGTGGACCTGCAGGTGCGTGGGGTGCACGAGCGCGCGCGCGGGTGGCGCTCAGGCACGGCGCGCAGAAAACCCTGACCATGTCCAACCCGAAGGGGCTGCTCACGGCGCTGATGGTACGCCAGGGGCGGCCAAAGCCCGAGAGCCGGTGCGCGTGCCCCAGTTGCGATGGCCCGTGCTCACCCCTGCTCGCGCGCACGCACAGCATCCTCGCCGAGACCGGGCGCAAGTCGCACAACCCGATGTTCCGCATCGGCGTCTTCTCGGGCAGCGAGATGCTGGCAGAAGGTGCGCACGCACACGCGCGGAGCAGCGTGCGGCTGGCTGACACGTCGCAGCCTCGGCGCAGTCGATCAAGCTGGCGACGACGCTGGTGCGCGCGCGCTTTCTCGCCAAAGCTCGCTTGTCCGCTGATCGTGTGCGCAGGCCGCCAAGCGCGCGCTGCAAGAGTACTTCCTCGAGGAGCTCGACCGCAGCCCATACGTCGACGGCAAGGGCAACCTGCGCAACCTGCAGCTGGAGGACACGCGGCCGCACTGATGCCGCGGCGCGGCTGCAAAAGAAAAGCATGCACGGCTGGAAATCACTGCACAGCCGCGCGTTGTTGTTGGTGCATGTTCACGTCTGTGCGTGCTGGTGGCACATGTGCATGGGGGTCAATCACGATGGCGGCTTCTGGCCGGGCCGCTTGCGCATGATGTCGATGAAGGTGGAGTGCGGCAGCTACGGGGCGGCGGTGAGGACGGCGACGACAGTGGACGCGGGCGGGCGAGCGCACCTCGACCGTCCCGATCGTCTTCATTTTTTTCTTGCCCTCCTTTTGCTTGTTGAGCAGCTTCATCTTGCGTGTGACGTCGCCGCCGTACTGCGCCCATGTCAGGCGCGCGCACCGACCATGCAGGCGCCGCCCCCCGAGACGCACGCAGCGCGCCGTCACGTTCTTGCGCAGCGCCGACAGGCTCTCGCGCGCCAGGATCTTGTTTGCGCCGACGCCCACGGCCGCCTGGATCGTCACCTCGTACAGTTGCCTCGTGCGTGCGTGTCAGCCAGGTGCGCGTGCGTGCAGGCACGTATGCGCACCGAGGGATCGAGTCCTTCAGCCGGTGCACGAGGTCCTTGCCGAGGCGCACGCTGTGGTCGCGGTGAACGATCGCCGACAGCGCGTCCACCGGCTTGCCGTTGAGCAGGATGCTCAGCTGGCGGGAGGCCCGCGCGGCTCAGTCGGCTAAACGTGCAGTACGCACGAGCACACTCGCGCACCTTGCACAGCGGCGCCTTCTGGTACCCGGCCTCCTCGTAGTCCATCGACACGTACCCGGCTGTGATCGACTTGATCTCGTCGTAAAAGTCCGTCACCAGCTCACTCAGCGGCAGGCGGTAGCGCATGAGCACGCGCGTGTCGCTGATAAACGACATCTCGAGCTGCTCGCCGCGGCGCTCCTGTACGCGCGTCACCGCCGTGCGCGCGCGCGCGCGCCGCAGCCGTGCGCAGCGCACCTCGCACAGCGTGATGAGCGCCCCGAGGTACTCCTTGGGGAAAATGAGCGTCGCGTTGACTGTGGGCTCTTCGAACCGCGTCTGCTTGAGATCGGCGTCGTCGGGGAACTCGGCCGGGTTCTTAATGATCGTCTCGGCGCCGTCGCGGTCGATCGCTATATGCACACGGCCTGCTCAGCCCCCCACACACGCGCGCACGTAAGTACGCACGCACCTTTGTACGGCACGGTGGGCGCGGTCGCGATCACGGTTGAGTTGTGCTCTTGCTCGAGTCGCTGGATAAACACGTCCATGTGCAGCAAGCCGAGGAAGCCGATGCGCCAGCCCTGGCCGAGCGCGACACTGGACGGCGCCAGTGGCTGAGCACACACGGCGACCGACCGGCGCGGCCCACCTCGTCTCCTTCTGCACGGTGACGCTGTTGTCGTTAAGCGTCAACCGGTCGAGCGCCTCGGCCAGCTTGTCAAACTCGTCTGCGTCCGACGGGAAGATGCCCGCAAACACCTGTGACGCGCACGTCGTTACGAGGTTGCACCTGCGCGCGCGCACGCACCATCGGCTTGGCCGGCTGGAACCCGGGCAGCGGCTCGACGGGCTTCTTCAGGTGGTAGAACGTGTCGCCCACGCGCGCCTCCTTGGCCGACTTCATGCCGAGAATGACGTACCCGACCTGGCCCGCGAAGCTGCGTCGTGCTGGTCAGCCGCTGTGTGCACGCCGCACGGCGCGCACAGGACGTCGGTCGGCGTCTGCTCCGGGTGCATGATGCCGATCTCGTGCACCTCGTACTTGGCCTCGGTCGCGGCCGCGATGATGCGGTCGCCTGCGCACGCTCTGTCACGCACTGGTGACCACGCAACCGCACGCACCCACCCTTGCGCAGCACGCCGTCGACGACGTTGACCAGGCAGATGACGCCGCGGTACTCGTCAAACCACGAGTCGAACAGCAGCGCGCGCAGCAGCGCGTCCCGAGACCCGCTCGGGCTGCCGGCCACGTGTTGCGGTCAGCACACATTAGCAAGCGGGCACGAAGCGTGGCAGACCTGGGCACGTGTTCGATGACGGCCGCCAGCACGGCTGCGATGTTGGTGTTGGTCTTGGCGGAGATCTGCGGGGCGCCTGAGCGGGTCGCGTCGGCGGGCGCGGGCAGGGCGCACGCGGATGATGTTGGTCGTGTCAATGCCCATGTTGGCCTGCACCTGCCGCGCGACGCCGTCGGGGTCGGCGCTGGGCAGGTCGATCTGTGCGTGCGCACGTCAGCCGCCGGTGCCGCGCGTGCGCACCGCACACGCCTTGTTGAGCACGGGCACGACCGTGAGGTCGTTCGTGATGGCGAGGAGGTAGTTGGCGAGCGTCTGCGCCTGGATGCCCTGGTTGGCGTCGACGAGCAGCACCTTGGGCGCGCGCGCGGGCGTTCAGACGCGACACGGGCCGGGTGCGCGCCGCCACACCGCGCCCTGGCAGGCCGCCATCGACCGCGTGACCTCGTACGTGAAGTCGACGTGGCCGGGCGTGTCGATCAGGTTAAGCAGGTACGTCTGGCCGCCGTGCGCGTAGAACATCGACGCGGTCTGCGCCTTGACGGCTGCGGTGCCGCGCGCAGATGAGCACGCAGATGCCGACCGTGTGGGAGCTGCGCGCACTGATCCCGCGCTCGCGCTCGACCTTGAGCTTGTCGAGCACCTGCCGGTTGTAGTTGGCGCCCGTCCCCACGCGAATCGTGCCCGTCAGCTCGAGCAGGCGGTCGGCGAGGGTGCTGCGCCCCCGTCAGCGCCGCACCACGCGCGGGCACACGGCAGCGCACCTCTTGCCGTGGTCGATGTGCGCAATGATGGAGAAGTTCCTCACGCGGTCCTGCGTGTACTGCGCCATGTCCAGCCGCCGGGGCTCGGGCGGGCGGGCGGCGGCGGTGGGCCCTTGCCCCGGCCCGGCCGCCTGCGACAGGTGCCGGGCGGCGGGGATCATCCGCGCGCGGATCGGCAGCAGCCGCATTCGACCTAAAAAACGACAACGACGGACCGACGTGGGTGGACACGAGAGGGAAGACACATCGAGCGAGCGGGTGGGACAAAAGAGCAGGAAGGGCAGCACGGCTCATGGTACGACGCTCCCGCTCGTGCTGCGCGGGAAGCTGGTGGTGTTGCTGCGCATGCTGTGCGCCACCCACCGCGTGAGTTGCGAGAGCAGTCGGCCGGGGGGCGTTCACACGCACGCTGGCGGCTTGCTCAGGCTCGCGTCCTCGAGCTGCTCCTGCAGCTCGAGCGGCACCTGCCACAGCAGCGACTGGTTCTCGATCATGAGCGTGAGCACCTTGCGGATCGCGCGTTGCCGCTCGGCCTCCTTCTCCATCGCCCGCTTCGAGTCGGTGATGAGCGAGGGCTTGTCCCTGCGGCGCACGCTCAGCCCACAAGCACTGTAAGTGCGGCCTTCCCTGAAGCGCACCGCGCGTCGCGGAACAGCGCAGGGCCGAGGCAAATGGCGACGTTGTCCGGCGTCATCTTGTTGACCGCGCTGGGCGCCGCGCCGCCGTCAGCACGCGATCTGCACAGGCGGCGCGGGCGGGGCACGCACTTGTTGTTGCTGATGAGCGCCATGAATTTGAGCATGACCGCGGCCAGGTCGCGGTGCGCCACCGGCAGCATGATCGACAGCAGCTGCAGCGCCTGCAGCTGCTCCTTCTTGCCGGGCAGCTCTGCGGGGCCGCGCGGGGTGAGGTGAGCGCGGGCGCTACAGCGCCTGCCGCCGACGCACTGTCCACGGCGGCGTAGTTTCTGTACAGGTCCGACGTGAACAGCGGGTCCGGCAGCTCGGCGAGGTACTTTTTCAGCAGGCCCGCCACATCCTGTGCGCCCCCCCCCCGCGTGTGTGTGGGTCGTGTGTGGGTTCATTCGCGCCGCAGACGCCAGCCGCCGCCCCGGCCGCCACGCACGTGCACTTTCTCGCCGTGCAGGTCGAGTGGCCCGCCTGTCTTGTCGCACTGCTCGCGCAGCTGCTCGATGCGCTTCGTATTGCCCGGCACGCGGAAGATGCCCTCGGTGTTGATGCCTGCGGCACGTGCGCGTGAGCCTGCGCTCGTATGCCCCGCCCTGCAAGCGCGCACCCTCGCGGCTCAAGAACTCGATCAGGTTCTTGAGGAAGAGCGGGATGAAGCCGTGCGACCACGTCGTGCGCACGCCGCGCTTGGCGACCGTATCCGATAACTCCACGCCAAAGACGGCCTTCGAGTCGGTCGCTGCACACCGCGGTCAGGGCGGCTGCGTGCCCGCGAGCGCAGTGGCGCACCTTTGGGCTTTTCGGCCGAGATTGTCTTCTTGAGCGTGTCGATCGTCCACTTCCAGTTGTCGCGCAGCCTTGACCCGCGCTGCTCGACCATGCCCGTAAACTGCAGCAGCGCAAGCTTCTCCGCGTGCACGAGCTTGGGCACGCGCGTGTGCCAGTCAGCCGCGAGCCAGTGCAAAGAGAGCGCACGCGCGCACCTCCTCCTGCGACAGCTCCGAGATCATCTTTTGCCGCACGCGCCGCTTGGACGGCGAGCGCTTCATCCGGTCCCGGAACTCCTTCAGCTTGGCGTCCTTGTCCGACTCGGTGCTCGCGCTGAACATCTTGCGGATCTGCGCGTGCACGAGCACGGTCGTGTCAGGCGCGATTCTAGCCACAGCGCCGCGAGGCGAGGCGCACAGCCGGTAGCCTGAACGGGTTGGACTTGCGCGTGTGCATCGGCTGCTCGTCGTCGGCCGTCTCTGGCCCAGCGGACGGGATCTTGCCGCCCTGCAGCGTGAGAAACTCGTTCTCGAGCGAGAGGTTGAGGAACTGCGCGCACGCGTCAGCGCCGCTCACAACCCGGCCGAGGCAAACGCACCCGCACGCGCCGCAGCAGCGCCTGCAGCTGCACGCTCGACAGCAGCTCGTGCGACTGTACAATGAAGTTTTCGTCAACCAGCTCGCCGTCTGCACCCGCGCGCACCGGTGAGCGCCCGGTCGCACGCCCACGCACTGCGCACACACCCTCAAACTTGTCCGCGTACTGCGGGAAGCCCGCGTCGTCGAGCCACTCGATCGCACTCTCGATCGTCATGTCCTCATAGTCGTTGAGCGCGTTCGAGGCGCTGTCCTTGGTCGAGGTCGAGCGCTTGTCGTGGTCTGCATAGTGCGTGCACGCGTGCGTCAGGTTCGCGACGCCTGGCGCGCGCAGAGGCGCACCGTCGTCCTCGGGCTCGCTCGGCGCGGGCGAGGTCGACGCGATGGACTCACTTGTGCCGGTCCACGGCATGACGTCGTTCGGGTCGAGCTTGCCCTCCACGCCGGAGCAGATTCCCTGATCGGCACAGGCGCGCGTGTCAGCACGGCCGCGACGCACGCACCCGCACGCACCCGCCACTCGAGGTCGGACGACTTGTCGATCACGTAGATCAGCTCGCCCTTGAGGAACATGAGCTCGTCCAGGGTCGACGCGAGGTGGTCCACCTTGGCCACGTACGTCTCGCCCTCCTGTGTGCGCGCATCGCATCGGGCAGGTCAGCGCACACGCGCACGATCGCGTCCCCGGTCGAGGCGCACCTCCGACGACGCCACAGACAGCCCGCGCGTGTGCGTCACGCCCGGGTCCTCCGACACCTGCTTGCGGTGCGCGGCCGACAAGGCATCGCTGAGCGCACGCGTAGGCGCACACGGTCAGCCGTCGCGACGCCCTGGGGCCGGGCAAGCGCGTGCATACTAGGCGCGGTCGGCCTCGGCGATCAGGGCGGGATCGCTGCGCGACCCCTTGAACTTGATCGCGTCAAATTGCGTGAGCGAGTTGGCCTTGCGCCTGCGTCGCGCGACCGTCAGCTTGTGCTGTGCCGGGCAGGCCGCGGCACGCGGGCGCACTTGGCCGAGTCCTTGCGCCCGAGCGCGCTGTTGATCGCCGACTTGCGCTTGTCGGGCGGCGGCGCCGCATCCGACTTTTCGGACCCGGACGACGACGGCGGTGCTGCCGAGCTCGCGTGCGGCCCGGTCTCCTCAGCGTAGTCGATCTTGATCGTCAGCAGCGCCTCACCCTCTGCTGGTGTGCGCGTGCACGGCGTGCTCAGTGCCGCTACCCGCGGCAGTAGCGCGGGAAGGGGCGCACCGGCCGGCGTCGAGGCGGAGGCCTGCGCGCTCTCGGGCGCGTCATCCCCACTCACGCTCGCCTTCCGTCCCGTGCCGGACTTGCTCTTGCCGGACTTCTTCGACGCGACGCGGTTGAGCTTGGGCTTGGGCTCGGCGGGCTGGGCGATGCGAGGACGGCGCGTCACGAGGCTGTGGCGAGAAGAGGCGCGCGCGATTCGCCACTCACCGCCTCCTCAACGTTGAGCATCTTTATCTCGGTCGTGATCGTCGTGATGACCTTGTCGTCGGATGGCCTGGGGCTGCTGTCGCACGGCAACGAACGGCGACGTCAGCGGGGCCACAGCACTGCAGCGTTGGGTGGCGCGCACGTCTTGGCCTTCTTCGTGCCGCTGCCCTTGAGCTTCTTCCTGGACGCGTCGCCCTCGTCCATGGGCGAGGCCGTGGCCGTGGTCGGCGTGGCGGGCTCGGGCTCGGTCGGCGTAGGGGCGGCGACGACGACGACGGGCGCGGCAGACGCGCTGGCGGCCGCCGCTTCTTTCTCGGCCAAGTCCTTGTCGCGCTCAGCCTTGGCCTTCTCCTTCTCCTTGGCCTTGGCCTTGATCGTGCGCTTGCGCGGCGACTTGCCTTCGCTGTCGCGCCTTGCTTCGAGAGCACTGCTGGGCGTGTGCGGCTCCGAGTCGGGCGAGAGCAGGCCCTCTGCGTCGTCTGCGGGCGTGGCGGGCGCGGGCGGGTGCGGTGCCGAGCCCTTGTTGTCATCGCGGCCGTCGTCGGGCTCGGCAATGACGGGCGGGACGATGTTGGTCGGCGTGGACTCGTCGCGCGTGGGCTGGGCCGGCGCGTCGAGCTGCTCGCTGCTGCGCGACGCTTCTTGCCCGTCGTACTGCGGCACGCCGGGCCGCGGTGCAAACACGGGCGTGGACGGGTCAATGAGCACTGCGTCGTCGTTGTCAGCCCCCGCCTAAGGCCCTCCGTGTGCGCGCACCGCCGTTGCTGCGGAGCGAGCGCAGCGTGCGCAGAAAGCTTGAGCGGTTCTGCAGCGACGGCGACGTCGCCTTCTGCGCGGTCTTCTGCAGCACCAGCTCCTCGCTGAGCTCGGCCAGGTCGCTGAACGTGAACACGGCGGCATTCTGCGCGCACGCGCACAGGGCGCTGAGGGCTCGTGGCGCGGCGGGCGAGCGGCGCGCACCTCGAAGAGCGACGTGATCAGCTGCATGGCGACGGACCGCCGCGCCTTCTGGATGCTCGAGGCGCGCGGGTGCATGAACGAGAGCACGACGTAGACGGGCGTGTGCTGGTGGGGGTCGGTCAGGCGCGTGTAGCCGAAGAGGATCTGCGCGTCGTTGCCCTCAAACTGCGCCCGGAGCACGTCCAGGCCGCCCTCGCCGCTGGCCTTGAGGCACATCCCCGTGCGCTTGTTCTCGAGCACGAGCCTGGGGGAGGGAAGAGGGAAGAGGGGGGGGGTTAAGCGCGCAGTGCCGGTCACATCAGCGGCGCGTCGCACCACCGCTGCGGGCCGCCCTCGGCGCGCACGAACGCGTACGCGGCGCGGACCTCGTCGTTCTCGATCGGCGGTGGCCCGGCCGCGGCCGACGCGGCCGTGTCGATGCGCAACACGGGCGGCGCGGCCATCCCGCGGGTCGTCGTTGCTTTGTAGTGGTGGTGGTGGTGGCGGTGGGGCGCTGCGTCGATGCCCGGCCGCGTCGCGCACGTGCGCGGCTGCTGGAGCTGCAGTTGCTGTGCGCGCCGAGCGGGGTGAGGGGCGGCCCCGGGTGAGACCGCAGCCGACGCGGCGGCAGGCAGTGCGCGGCACGCCACGGGAACGAGAAGGGCAACGTGCTGCTAAAAGCGGAAAAACATTAGTGCATGTGGGCATGGACACACGGCGTGTGATCACGCTCGTGCAGGCGCGCGCGTTGGGTGACGGCGCGGGCGAACCCGCTGACCGCCGCTCCGCCCGCCCGCAGCACTTCCTCAAGGAGCAGGGCTTCGAGCTGACGCTGAGCGCGCTGCAGGAGGAGTCGCAGCAGGACTTTGTGCACCATGCCGTGCCCTCGGGCGAGCTAATGGCGATCCTCAACCAGCATGCCGAGGCGCAGCTGACCGCGCGCATGGCCGGCCTGAGCATGCGCAGCAAGTGCGCCTTCCCAATTCGCAGCCGCCTCGCCCCCACCTCGCGTACACCTCACGGCCGAGGCGCGCGCGCAGAGAGCAGCGCAGCGATGATGAGGCTCTCGCTCAGCCCGGCGACCGCCGCATCCCGAACGCGCTCGAGCGCACGATCACCGGCACGCACATCGGCAACATCCTGACCGTGCGGGCCAACGCCGCGCGCGACGTGCTCGCGTCGGGCGGCACCGACCGCACCGTGCGAATCGTCGACCTGCCCTCGGGCCGCGTCGTGCGCACGCTGCAGCACCACAAGGCTGGCGTGCTCGGCGTCGACTTCCACCCGACGCTGCCCAACCTCCTGCTCACGTGCAGCATGGACGGCACGCACCATCTGCTCGACATTGACGTGCCGGATGACCGCGCGGTCGTGCAGTCGTGGAAGGACCACCACAAGTACGTCGTCCGGTGCAAGTGTGCGTCTGCGCCCGGCGTCGCGCCTCGCTCGTCGGGCTCACATGCGCGCACCCAGGGTCGCCGGACGGGCGCCACTTTGCCACGTGCTCGTACGACAAGACCGCGTGCCTGTACCGCGCGCGCGCCGACGACGCCACACGCTTCGACCTCGTGCACCGCTTCCCGCTGCGTGGCAACGCTGAGGCGCGCTCGCTCGTTTGACCCCGCGGGCGTGCGCCTGCTGACCCCCGCCTGCGCCGCAGACCGTCAGCTTCACGCCCGACGGCACGCAGATGGTGCTGACCGTGCGCGACGACAACTACCTGCATTACGTCAACCTGGCGGACTTGTCGGTGCAGCGCTTCAACATGAACGCCAACAAGGACGACTTTGTGAGCTTCACGGCGATCGAGAGTGCGCAATCACGCGCGCGGGCTGTACACAAGCTGGCTCACGCGCGCTCGCCGCCGCAGCGGCCTTCTCGCCCGACGGCAAGTACCTGCTCGTCGCCACAGACAAGTCGCGCCTCATCCTCTTCCGCACGCTGTCGGAGGACCAGGTGCTCAACTTTTACGGCGTTGACAACAACGAGTACAGCCAGCCGCGTGTGGCGTGGCACCCGTCGGGCAAGTACTTCTGGGTGACGTCGAGGGTGCGTGCATCAGCCGCGCGTGCGCGCTTCGCTCAGCCGCGCCGCAGGACCGCCTCATCTGCGCGTTCGAGGTCGCCAACCGCTCGATCGTTTACACGCTCGACGACCATACGAAGAACGTGCGCGACCTGAGCTTCGACCCGGCGCGCGGCTGCCTCTGGTCGTGCGGGTACGATGAGACGCTGCGGCAGTGGGTTTTCGCCGAGGACAGCATGGACCTGGGCCTGTGAATGCTCAGCTTTGTGCATTGTGCCGGTAGCCAAAGCCAAAGCGCCGCCGCCCCGGTGCCTCGCCCGCGGACCCGGCGGCCTCGGTGTCGTGCAGCCAGCGCGCGGCCGACGGCGGGCTAAGCGCGTTGGGCGACACGGCCAGGGCGGCCTCTACGGATAGCGACGACCGCCGCGAGCCGTCGTGCGCGGCCTGCGCGGGTCGAGCGGCGATGAGCCACGCGGCGAACGCAAAGCCGGCGCGCTGCGCACCTCGGCCGACGTGACCGACATGCGCGACGAGCCGTGGCTGAGCAGGTCGTCGTTGCCGGTGCTGCTTTCGCGCGCGCGTGTGCGTCAGCGACGGACGGCAGTGCGGCGGTCGGCGCACTCGTCGCCGTCAAGCGGGCTCGACGCGCCCATGGCCAGGCTGTGCGGGCGGTGCTCGAGCACGAGCTCGAGGTGCAGCTGGTCCAGCAACTGTGTGCCACAGGTCAGCGGCTCGCGCCCGCGCGCCGTGCGCACGCGCAACCTGGCGCCACTTGTTGACCGCCTCGGTCAGCAGCAGGTTGAGCTCCGCGTGCTGGTTGACGACGTCGTCGCTGCGCGGGGCGCGTCGTCAGCAGCGTGCGTGTGTTGTGCGCGCTCGGGCCCACCTCCTGCCCAGCGCCGGCAGCTCCATTGCGCCGTCCAGCCCGAGCGACACGACCTGGTTAGCGATGTCGAGGCAGCGCCGCTTGAACGTGGCGTACTCGGTCGTGCGCTGCGACGGCGACCGAACGTGTCAGCGGCGCCTGCACCACGGCCACAGCGCGCACCCGCGACTCGAGCACGCTCACGTCGGCCCGCCGCGCGGGCGAGACCAGGCCGGCGTAGCGCTGAAGCTGCCGCTCGAGACGGAGGTAAAAGTCGTTGCCGCGGTTCTGGCAAAGTGGTGTCAATTGTGTGCGTACGGTACGGCGCGTGCGCACCTCGAGCTCGCGCAGCGACGGCATCGACGAGCTGATCGAGAGGCTGCGATCGCGGCCCACTACGGCCAGCTCGGCCGGCGCGAGGCTGCGGAACGACGAGGCGACGCTGCCAGCAGCGCCCTCCATGGACGACGACGACGGCCCCCGCTCGCTCGTGTGCCGCCTGCGCACGCGCTGCGTCAGCAACGACACGCTTTGGCGTGGTGCCTCGCTACCGCATGGCGATCGACGGCGACGGCGTGCCGACGCGCATGGGCGAGGTCGTGTGCGAGCCGCGCTGCGACGCGCCGTCGTCCGCACCTGCCGCGCTCGTGCGTGAACAGTGTACGCACCGTGCGAGGCCTTCTCGGGCGCACCGTCGGCGCTGTATGTGGCCACGTCGAGCACGGTCGGCGCCTTGAGGTTCCGCCGATACGACTCGGCGAGCTGACGCTGGCACTTGGCCGTGAGGCGCTCGTAAGCGACCTGGTCGACAACCTGCTCCAGCAGCGACGAGATGGCCTCGACGACATTGTGGCCTGCGCGCGACGCGTAAGGCCGGCGCGCACACGCAGGCGCAGGCGCGGGCGAACCCGTGCGCGCCGAGACGAGGTGCCAGCTCAGGTAGCCGCACTTGCGCACGTACTGCCCGGAGCGCTCTGTCAGCGTGCGCCCGCGTCGCCGTCGTCGCACGCACGACGTCCAGGTCGCCCGGCTTGATCACCGTCCGGCCCTCGTCGCTCTTGTTGGCGAGGAGGATCATCGGCGGGCGCTGCTGCAGCGCGCCGGGGGCGAAGACGGGCAGGCTGAGGCTGCTGAGTTTAACGCCATTGATGGCGCCGCGGCCCTGCGCGCGGTGTGCCCACGTCAGTCACGGTGACAGCGACATGAGGGCTGCGCGAGCGAGCGCGCACGGAGAACGTGTGCTCGATCACGAGCCGCCACTCGTCCACGGCCTGCACGCTCTTGAGGTTGCCCACGTCAAAAACCATGACGATGGCGTGCGCGCCGTCGAGGTACCGCCGCGTGTGCCTCCCCTTGCACTGCGCACGCCCGCACGGCCGTAAGCGCCCCCCC